>VYZX01011680.1:0-14300 GCA_013401335.1 Brachypteracias leptosomus
ACCTTAAACCACAACACCTGTGAGCAGTGACTGTAGCAAATTTTGCAGCATGCCTGGTCAACAATAAGAGTTTCTTTTCCATAGGTGTGTTAGTTAACACCGTTACAAGCTGTTTTCTTTTAAAATGCTCAATAGAGTTGTTGTCCATCTGTCCCACACCCCAAACTCAGTGCTTGCCTCTATTGCCTTTCTCCTGGTGACTTTTTGAGAGAAGACAGGAGGAGATTGTGATGACCAAAGTGATAGTTGCAAATATGGTTGTAACTTCTGTCTCTGCTTTAAGTGTTCCCATCTATTGGATCATTAATACTTTTTAAAAATTATTTCATTTATTGTGATTTTTTAGTAGTGCATGCCATGCAGATCCATTGCTTCTCTTGGAAAATTTGTATGCAAGTATAAAAGCTTCAAAGTGTAATGTATTTGAGGTGCTTGTACAAAGCAGTATTTGATTGTGTACATTGAATGCAAAGTGAAGGCACTATCTGCTGTGGGACAGCCAAATGTGCCACTTGGGCAAGATCTCAGCTGTTGTAGAAAATTCATGTGGGAATCTTTTAAGAGTTCATTACATAACTAGAGCATCTGGTTATTCTTATTCAAATCAATTCTCATAATAACAGGTAAAATCTGGTAGAGTAGTTGCCCTGGTATGTTAGCCATCCCAGCTTTCCACAGTGAAGTGTAAAATCAGAGCAGCTCTGATGCAGCATCAGGGCACCTCACACTTATGAGGGTTACAGCTTAATTTAGTTTTACTATGTTTTTCATCATATATTTAATGACACAAACAGGAAATTCCATCCAATTTTTTTTTAAAGTTCAGCTTTGAAGATCTGGGCTACCTCTCTCATTAGAAAGGGGCATATGCATACATGGAGAAATAGTCACTCCAAATGTCATTCCACTTGGTGATTATATTGCAAGATGATTTCCCTTTGCTTCCCCTTCTGTTTGTTATGTACTGTAGCTGGATAAGGAGAACAAAAATGGACTTCTGCAGGCTGTTTCCATGACCTGTGTTACTAGCCGACATCTGCAGGGAAAATGAAGAAGCCAACTGGACACTTAGAAATTTGGAAAATGGTATTGTAGCCTAATCACAGGGAGTTTTTGAAATCTGTTAAGATTTCTCACCACTGCTAAAATTAGCTTTTCTCTAAGGTTTTGAAAACAGGTGCTCTGAGGAAATGAGACTGGTGGCCAGCTAAAAGAGCAGTGTCAGACAGTGGTTGCTTCTGTCCCAAGTTGGTGTAAACTGACACTGATGAGGTGGGAATTTATTCTCACGGCAGCTGGAGTGTTGATGTGGTCCCATGGCATGGAGTGAATTGCATGTGGCAGAGCCTACTGGAAAAGATTGCTTTGTTCACTGGGGCTCCCTCTGGGATGTTGAAGTGCTTTGAAATGTAGTGGAGGTATGAGAAACAAAAAGGACCCCTCAAGTGTACTGGTTCTCTTTTTTTTTTTTTTTTCAGCACTGTGATCTGTTGATCAAAACTTTAGTTGTGTGAAGTGCTGTGTGTGCAAAATAAATGCTTAAGTGTTGCATCTGGATCATTATCAAATATTTTCTAGTCCCTGTAGAATAAGATCCACAAGATAGTAATGAGGTGTGAATGACATGCCTACTGGTTTAATTCGAAGTACTTGGTTATTGCGACTCTAAAGTTGCAAATATTCATGGTAATACTGTTTTTTCCAGTACTTCCACTTACATTCAGTAAGTACTTGCAGAGCAAAATGAAGTCCTGTCCTCTTTAATGACACTTTGTTTTGAGGAGCATTCATACTTCCAGAAGAATTTCAGTGACTTTCAGGTAGGTGTAAATATGAAGAGACTGACTGTCTTGGTAACAGGTTCACCGTCTACTGGTAGGTGACACTTAATTGTGCTGGCATAAATGTTGGTTTGACAGCTCTCTAAACTGAAATGGTGAAACGATATAGGTTGCAAACATAAACCCAAAAGTTTTGTATGTCTTTGCTTTAAAAACTATATAATTCATAGTTCAGTTCAAAGAACGGATAAAGAGAGTTGTGCTAGTTCTTTGAGGAAGAAGCAGCTCTGTTCCAGGATGGAGCAAGAATGAGCAATGGAGGGAGGATCTGTGGTTTAAGATCTGTTGCTGATGGAAAAATTTATTTGCATAGTGACAGAGTTAACCCTGCTCAGAGAGGACATCAGTATGTGCACATGGGAACTCTAAAAAGAAAATCAGGTTCAACTGTAGGAAAAAATAGTGGAGCTGTTCTGTGGTGTTGTCAGTTTTCTGCTTCCTACCTAAATGCAATTGTACAGTGAATTCAAAATGGTAGAAACTTAAGGCTTCTTTTGCATGCAGATGTGATAATTGGGTATGTGACAAGTTCATTGAAAATTGTGGTCTTTAATGGGAGTACCAAATTTATTTTACTTTAGTTGCTTTTTAGCTACCTATGGTTTCTGCTTGTCCTCAGCTGTTTTTTTCTCCCTTCATTTAATGCAAGTTGATTGCTGCAGGACTACAAAATCCTTTTTTCTGTTGAGTAAATTGCTGTATATGAGTATAATAATACAATGAGCTTTCATTTTGTTGCTTGCTTCATTTCAGTAGATCAGCAGTTCTCCATACCGTGTAAATCTCTGCACTTCAGCATTGTTTTGCAGTCGTCTTTGAGCTTTTTTCAAACGTGGCCTGCATTTTCACTTTAGACCTTAGAAATAGAGTTAAGGGATTGACCTGCAGAGTAATGTGTGGTTTGGATTATCTTGACCTGAAATTTCTGAGGAATTATTTTTAGGATTTCATTACTGCTTGATTTGGTTTTTTTTTTTCTTTTTCCTGCACAGTGACTGACTAGTGCTTGTATACTGAATGGGATAGGGCAGGAAGGTCCCCCTACCTGTATACCAGATTATCCTTAGCAGCATTTGAGGGAAGAGAGAATGAGTGTTTTGAATGTACTGCAGTGTAGATAACATTATTGGTATAGAATCAGAATGGTTTGGGTTGGAAGAGACCTCTACAGGTCATCTAGTCCAACCCCATGCAGTGAGCTGGGGCGTCTTATGATGATGGGGCATCCACAGCTTCTCTGGGCAACCAGTTTCAGTGTCTCACTACTCTTACTGATGAATGATAGCTTTGTAGTAGTAAGAAAGAAATGATGTAGTAGTTGAGAATAACCTATCCTGTGTTCTCATGCAAAATGTGAGATCACGCACCTTGAAAGAAGCACATAGGAGATGGATTTGGAGATCTGGATGTACCCATATGGTGTTTAGCTGGCAGAGTTTTTGACAGCTAAGCGTGGCAATGGTAACTTGGAAGGTTAGTGATGTTTCTTGAGCAGTACCAATGTTTACCTCATCACTTGTTCTGATAAAGTATGCAGTACATGAATTAAATGCATGAACATTGCCAAGAGAAACTACATAGCTAGTGTGCAGCGCTTTCACTTTTATTAGCTTTTTGAATGGGACAGGGGCAACCAAACCTATTGGTGATGATGATATACAATCTTTTATGTTCTGCATCTACATTGAGTATAAGGTGGTTGTTTCTGTGCTCATTCATGAGTCACTCCCTGCCAGCGCTTCCTTGATTAGCTTCAAACATTGCATTCCTGTTTTTAGGGATGTGTGACTGCAAGTACTTGAAATTAAGTACTACCGTATGCTCTTGAAGGAGCAGATGGAAAATTTCTTGTTGCAAAGGTTCTTTTGTTGCTAGCTCACCCATGATCTTGAGTTCCTCTTCAAATATGGTTAGGTGTACTTTTCTTCACCTGCAAAGCTTTCCCTGTCACCCTTGCGACCCACTCTTAGCTGCTCATGCTTTTGGGAGACCACAAGAAAAGAAGCAGCTCTGCTGAGAAGAGTGATGTGGTGGAACTTCTTTTCATATAAAAGAGAAGAGCATGTGAAAAGGCTAGTACTCTTGCTTTTATAGTGAATGGGTTGTTCTAATCAGCTGGAGCAAGACCCTCTTATCTTAATATTTTCTCCCAGAAGCTGTACTTCTGAGCCTGCTAGAAGTTGTTTCATTGTGGGAGACGTACTGGCACTGAGGCTATTGAAAGCCCATTTTACATGACAGCATAATAGTAAATTCAGGTGAATGCTTTTAAAACCTTTCACAAGAGCTGAGATGCAACGCTATAATTTTTCCTTGGGTTGTGTTTCAAAGAAATTGTTTTCTGCTTTCTTTGAACATCTGTAGGGAAGCAAAGCAATCTGAAGATCAACAAACAGGTGCTGATCAAAATACATTGTAGCAGCTAGTGATAACAATCTTTTTCTAACAATGGATTTGTTGCTGAATATAAGTATTGTTCCTTGGTATTCATTTACTTGAGAAGATTTTGTTCACACATTGGAAATACTGCCGTGCTCCAGTCCTGTGCTTATTGATCAAGTTGAAGTGTATGTATTGACATTGAAGATTGAGCTTTTAATACAAAGGTCACGCAGCATCCATTTCCTTGTTGCCTTGAGGGGAGTTGCCTCAAGCTAACAGTCCCTGGCCTGCTCAGCTACTGCATTACTACAAGGAATGTGATTAAAAAACCTCAAGTTTGGCAAGTTTATGATGATCATTCATTAATTGAAAAACTTTTTCAAGTGGTTTTATGCTGGACATTATATCCTACATGGAGATGGCTATTGCTCTGGGTAGTGTCTACTTCTGTGGTTCTTAATTCAGCTAGTAACTGAAGGGGAGCTTAACTTCAGGTAACTTAGAAATGGTGCATTTTCAGTAAAGGATTACCATGGGGAAACTTAGAATTAATAGAAAAGGTATCTGAAAATAGTGTCAGTCTGCAGATAATGTTGTCTCTGGGGTTTTGAGTGTGGGTTGAATTTTTATTTATTTTTTTTTCATTTTAAGTAGGCAACTCATTGGCAAGTTGGAATTATTTTAGCCCTTTAGATGACAGTATTGTAAAGTATTGTAAATGTCTGCTTTGCACTTGAGTTCTTGAGCTGTAATACTATGAAGCAGTTTGCTGGGACCACTGCATGTACAGCTATTACTACTGCCTTTCCAGCCACAGTACTATTGATAGAACCATAAACACTAAATACGTACTCATTTTGCATGATGAAACCCTGCCTTTTTACCTTGCTGTAAGATATTGAAGAGCTCTAACCAGGGGATGCTGAAAGTTGGAAAGGATTTGAAAAACTTCTTCCACAACTCCTGACTTCCTCTTTACTCACTCTTGGACTGGTTAAATGCAAAACAATTACAAGCTTATTTTGAATCTGAGAATAGAGAAAGAATTGATGGAGATTTGCCAGAAGAATCTCTTAATAGGGTAGATTTCCTGATAACAGACTAAGCAGTTGGTCCCTTCCATGCTGCCCAATGCCTTAAAATAGAGGGTCTCTTGGGGCCAAGTGTCCCAGTGCTGAGCCCAGATTGATTTAATCAGGCTTATGTCTGGGGATTGCCATGAAGAAGCACAACTCCACAGCTTGGAGGTGAGGGAGGATAAAAAAGCCAGCTCCCTATTTGACACAAGACTTGCTGGACTGCAGCAGGGAAGATGAGGTGAGCACTATATGGTCTTACGCCAGCTGGTGCTGGTAACAAACTGTAGTGCTTTGAGTTGATTGGTGTTGGATGGAAAGCGCTACAGGTAGCCTAAGAGTGCCCTGCTCACCTACCTGCTGCAGGCTCAGCACCCGGACAGCTTGTGCTCTACTCTTGATTGTGCACTTGTCATTTTGTTTTGTTCCTGCAGAACAAGAGCAGGCTGAGTGCTTTTGCTATGCACACTGTGTCCTTTCTTCTCAATTGAGTGGAATGCTAGTTTTAAAAACACTTACTAATCATATATGTAGCTACACAAAGTAAGCACCATGTAATTCTCAGACCTGAAGGTGGTGACCTGTGAAGGTAATTTTCCCCAGTATTCATTAGTATGTGTGGCTCTGTATAACCCTACCACAGCTACCATAGACACATTTCGTAACTCTTGTTTAGAGAGTGTAGTGTTGAAATCGAGTTACTCTTGTTTCTTCTCATTTATATAATTTTGGTGCATCGTGTTGCACATTTTTATTTGAAGACTTATAGCCATTTTTTTGAGCCTTGAATTTGGAGGACTGTCATCAGTTCTAACATGTTGATGATTCAAGTATAATGCCTAATCAACGGTTTATTCAATTTTTAATTGAGATTATTTTATATCTGGCAGGTTTTTTAATTGCCAATCATCACTTTAAAAAACAGTCATTCTGCATTTTTTAAAAAAATGAAATCTGATTACTTTGTACAATTTCTGAGGTTATTGCTCCTTCTATAAACACTTGAAAAGATGGACAGCCCACTTGAGGTAACTGTTTTAACTGTCCTGGTGGCTATGATGAATTGTATCAACTCTCCTGCACTTATGGGGGTAAAAAATGAAATATAAACTTAGACTTGATACTAAGGTCTGGCTTTATTTTATAAAATGTGGTTTGGTTTGAACTTTCACTTGTTGTTAGCTTGCTGTGCAGTGCTGCTGACACTTGATTTTTTGATGCATAGTCTGTTTCTGAGGGCTCTTGAGTTGAAAACTACATGCAGGTGTGGGTAAAGGATTGTGTTTCATATTTTCTGTTGTATGTGATCTTGCTTCTGGATATTTCAGCCAACTCTTCCGTGCAGCATCTTGTCAAGCACTAATTTTGTTTTGGCTTGCCTTATTTTGATGTATTTTTTGTTTGTTTTTACACTGGTTTCCCAATATAGCAAGGCATATGTAAACTGCCAGCGTAATTTAAGTACTTAAAATTAGGGTTTTTTGGAGGGGGGTAGGTGGAGGGAAATATTGAATTGTGCAAAATCTTGGTTGTGTACCATCCCCCACCAGTGGGCTGAAAGGTGGCATTTCTGTGTGACAAATCTTGTACCACCACTCAACTAGTAATCTTCAAACTTTTGCTGACTTGCTGGCAAGAATACAGAGGAAGTCAGGTGCTAATTGTGTTACCTCTCCTTCTTCCTCTCTAATAATTCTGAAACCATTTGGCCCACATCTGCAATATTTATTAGAAGGAAAATAAATACATACTTTTGCCTATGAGCAATGTTGCGAGTTCTCACTAGAACCTGCCACAGAGGATCATATTTTATATACAGGAACTGTTTGAGCAGTTAAAGTTCTATGTTGTTTGGTTCTAGAACTTGAAAAAGAGAGACAGGGGAAAGGGGAAAAAAGCTAGGAATAACTGAAACATCCCTTAACCCTTCATAACTATTGCCAAAGGGAAGGTACAGCCAAGCAATAGACAAAGCTATGTATGATGAGTTAGTGAGAGGTCTGTCTTACTAGTTGAACATGAGAGAAGGTGACCTGGCTTTCAAAAGAAACTGCTATCAGGGCACTACTTGATATTTGGCTCTGACATGTTCCAGATGATGTGAATAGTCGTCTTATGTTGCAGCATGTATGCAGGATGAGAATGTGAATCTACTACAGTAGTTAGTGAAAACAACATATGTTTAATTTTATGAAGACATAAAGACAGATGGTGACCCATAGGATAATTATATAACAGCCAAAATTCTCTTAACAAATCTTTTTATAATATCTGTGATAATTACTCATAAGTAGCCGGTCATTGAAGTCTTTCTGTTTCATAAATAGTACAGAGATCTAGTTTAGCCTCACATAAATTCGTGGATGAATTTGTTCTGTAGCCTAGGTTATTTTTTTCACTTGCCTTGTCATCTCTAGTCTTCCTTTGCCCTCAACAAAAGGCCCAACTGATGTGTGCTTCTGTCGAATCAAGTGAAATAAAGCTGAAAATGTCATCTTTCCCTTACATCTGCCTCTTTCAGAGTTATTTTCTTTGCCTTTGTGGACTCCCTGTGTTTAACTCCTCCCAATCTCTGTCCGAAGGCATTAACATTCCCTTAAACTTGTTACAGCATGTTGCCCCGTAGTCTGCCTTGGAGGAATGGAGTACAGAATTAAGATCTGCTTTCTGGAAACTGTTGGCTTTCTTCAAAGATTTTACCCCCATTTCTTTAGCTGTCGTCTTGGCTGTTTCTTGCATGACTCTTAAGTGAACTGGGAAGTTGTGCGGATTTCTGGAAAAGTGTTTCTAGTACTGGGAACGAGCTGGACAACTGAGGCATCAGTGTAGTAGTCTTTGAACCACCATCAGCCCTGATTTGATCCAACTTCAAGATGAACTGCCTGCTAGCAAAGACAGTTGCCTTTTGTTGAGGATTTTCAGGAGGGGGTTTAACAAAAACAATGTCCTTTCTTCCTTCTCCAAGTATAAGCCTTACAGTATCCAGTTTCTCATAACCCATCTGCTTTCTGTGTCCAGCAGGCAATTTGCCAGCTCCATATGAGCCACAGGTTGCTCCTTCACTGGCATCATCTTAGGAGGAAGGGACAGAGAAGTTTTGGGGTTTTTTTTCTACCTTATTACTTATATCATGTTCATGCTGATTTCTGCTGCTTCTCATGAGGGTAATACACAGGACAGGGATTCAGAGTAGGCTGGCCAAGATTAAGGAGATGTTAAAGTGGGGAAGGACAGAATTCTGCTAACACAATATTTTAAGTGATGTTAACCCAAAATAGAAGCATATATTGAGCACCAGCCAAAGTCTGCAAAGTGTGCTGCTTATTTAAAGGCCTCTTTGTGTGAAGCTTGTATCCCTGCTTTCCCCAAAGGAAGCATTGATAGCTTCCTTGCTAGCCATGGATCTATACCAATCAAAACAGATTAGGGTTTGAAGAAGTAATTATAGAAAATAGAGCAGCAAAAGTACTTCAGTAAATGCCACTACAGTTTCTCAGCTGGGGAAGTACTAATATTGAGTTCCTTTGGGACACCACACTTCATTCTCAGTGGTTGATGAGTCAGTCTGGTCCTTGACAATTTTGCTTGACTAAGTTACAAGAAAGTTCCTCATAGCAAAAGCAGCTCAGGACTGCAAAGTAGTAGAGAGAGCTTGTGTTAGGCAGATTATCGCTCTCTGAAAACATCTCACCTGATCCTATGCACAGAATAACTTAATTTCATGCTGTTTTACCACAGTGTGAAGCCTAAACAAACCCTGTCGAGCAGTTAGCTGTAAGCTGATCAACGGCTTCTGCTTACTGGGACTGTATCTGTCCAGGCAAGGGTCTTGGAAACTGCACGTCTACCTGTGAATGCACTTAGGGGAAAGTATTATAGGGTTTTGAGGTGGAAGGGGAAGAGGCTCTTTGAAAAACCTTTGTAGGTTGCCAAATTAAGCCATTTCAATAATAATAATTTAAGGAAAATTTCCCTTTCTAAGATCAACCAACTTACTGAGAATCTATTAATTAAGAAATGCCGATTTATTAAAGTTTACCAAGAAAGTGTATAATTTTTACTTTAAATTTATTTTTAGGGGAAAGCATTCTCCTAAATTTTTTGTTGTTACAATATGGAATTGTTTAGCTGGTAACATGGTTAATTTCCTTGCTCTGTCTTGTAGAAGAGATTCAAGTCAGATTCAGCCCCTGACTCAGGCAAATTGAGAAATTAAATAGAACAGGATCTCTAGCATCCCAAGCAAGTTTCTAAGCAACTAGACTATTACTTTCCCTGTGATGGTAACTTTCATGATTATCCATCGAAGAAACCTGTTGCTTTCTTGATTTGGATATGAAACCTTTTGTAAGTTGCCAGGACCCTTGCAGGATAGTGAAATGTGATATTTTATGGTTTTGCTTTAAAGCTTTAAAATGTTTATCACATTATCCATTTGAATTTTTAGCTCATTTCTGAGCGGTCTTTCTCTGATATTTTATGACCTGGAAGCTAACTGTAGAATCATTCTGAATCAGCAATGTCAGCTACCATTGAGATAGTAGGAGGTTGCTGTCTTTGTTCACCTGTGTAGGACAGCATAACTGCTTTTAATGCAGTTGACCAATGGATTACCCTTGAAGACCTCCAAATGGCATAGAGTTCCTTCTTGCTTCAGGGCTTCTGGCCAGGAGATTGCAGTTTCTCTGTTCATCAACCCCCTGACTTGTCTCACCCCCTGTGCTCAGTGTTTGTTGTCTTGCTTGATTTTATTTGCATCTGCCAAAAGCGATGTGGCCAGTGGTGGGTATTTAATATACATACTCAAGGATTAAAAACTGTGTTCTGTGGAAGGGCAGTGAGATTTCAGTTTTGGGCCTAAATTATTTTGTATGCCATTTTTTCCGTTTTTTAGTTAGGTTTTTTTTTATTGTCAGGACTGGTGGGTTTTTACTGAACTTCTCTTTCCAGTAGTATTCCAAGATGATAAAAATTAGCATTTCTAAGCCAGTAGTATCAATAACTATTCCCCTTATAATGGAGAGCTACTACTGATCTTTCTTCATGTCCTATCTCATTTCAGTCTATTGAAATGACTTCAGTGTCCTCAAGTCATATCCTTCTTTTATATGGTGACCTGACTCATGCTTGGACAAATGAGTACATAAATCTTACACTAACATCTCGTAGCCTTTTTTTTGTGGGTGTGCATCTTATATGAAATCCACTTAGAAATGAGATGTATTTTGTTCTGTATTTGATCAGTTGGTTATTCTGTAACTTGTGTAAGGACTATTTGCATATAAATCAAGTTGCAAAGGCTGCATAGTTTATATTTGTGAGACTACATAAATGCTTCTTGACTTGTTTGTTTTTTGGGAACAGTTGGAACGTTTGTTTTGGTTCTTTACCTTAAGGAATTCTCAAATTACTCTTGGCTTATTTGCCTGTTCAGTGTCTCAGTGCCATGCATTGGAATTTGTATTACTTGCTCTGAGATGCCTGTGGCTGGGAGTAGGACACCTGATCATCAGAAATCAATATTACTCTTCAGAGTCAGTTTACAGACTATACTTCAAGACCTGGGAATGTAGTAGGATCACTAGGGATCCAGCAACCAGGAACCTCTTCCCAGAACATCTAGACATGAGCTCTCTACTGTTAGAGCTTTCATGTCAATGACCTTTTAACGCAAAATGGAAATTGCACATCTTCCTTTGTTGAGTAACAGCTTACGCATACTAATTACATGCATATTAATGATTGACATACATGTTCTATAAAGAGCTTTGTGATGCTGAGACAGGCATTACTTATGCTGACAATTGTTTACCCTTCTTAAGTTGTGCTATACAAGTTCAAGAGAAGATTGGTTTCTTGGATATAACAAGATTGCTTTCTTATCTATTAATAAAAACATCATCTCCCCAGATGAGGTGATAAAATACAGTCACAGCAAGGTGATTTCTGACATTGCTAGTGCTACGCCTTGAAAAAGACTAATGCTTCTAGATATGTCTTGATTTTTTTTTTTAGTCATAATTTAAGCTAATATTGTGAGAATTTTGGACCACTAATTTTTATCTTTTCTTTGCCTATGAAAACCAATAAGCCAGGCAAAACTGAGAATCTTAAGTAATGAATAACAAGTTAGTAAGAGCTAACAGTAATGAGTAGGTAGAACTTTGTGGAAAAACATAATTATTATGAGATCCATAAAACACCTTCAAGAGCTGATGCCTCTCTGTTTTGAGGATTTTCATTTTCTAGTGCTGATACTTGAGGGGAGGCTTTAAGGCTTCAAGTAGTACTGTCCTTGTTAATCAAAGGAGTTGTGTGGTGGTCACCTGAAGGAACAGAATGCTGGTCTCTTCTCAATAGGTAGGAAACCCTAGTGACATTCCTGCTGAGCAGATAGAGTTGCATTCATTTCTTGCTTGAAGAATAGAGTGAGATAAAGTGCAAACTGTCAGAAGTTTTTTTCCTTATCTGGAGTAGTCTGCAAAGATGTCACACTTTTCCTCTTAAAAGGTTCTTGAGCATTAAATCCTATCTGGAAAGGTGCTTCTATTACTCCCTCTATTCAGAGACTGTTGCAAATTCTTATTAATGCATGTTGGAATAACCTAATGTGTGCTAAAACAGTGCATGTATTTATATACACATTTATATGTACACACATTGTGTGTATGCATTTTTAAATTGATTTATGTCAAATTCCTCAATATTCTTTTCAACTTGCTTTGCTTTGCCCTTCGGCCAGGTTATGAAATATGTGGTGGTTTTTTTTTCTTCTTTATAAATTGTCTTTTTAATTCAACTGAGGATCTGTCATGTTTGTGAGTTATCTTTTATTTCTTTCTGGTAATTTAAATGTGACTTTTTATGATGTAACTTTACTAATGGAAGCAGGGACTTCATGCAAAAGAAAAGAGTTGGAGGATAAAGCAGTGATATNAAGAAAGCTTGTTGAGAGGTTGGGAACAAATCATCCCCACTGTACAGGAGGACTAAGAATTTGAGAAGATGTTTAGTTAAGCAAGGAATTTTAATGAGCTCAAATGTAAAAATAAAGAGCATAAGAGGAGATAAAGCAAGGACAGGCAAGACAAAATTTGCATAAAAGTATCCTTTGGGCACTATGGGTGCTATAAAGAAGGCCAAAGCCTAGCTGCAGTTCTGACTAACTAAGGACATAAAGGTTAAGGGCCTCTACAGATTTACCAGTAGCAAAAAAAAAGTGCAGTGAAAATACAGGTCTTAGGGAGGCGACTTTAATCATGGATCATACAGGGAAAGCTGAAGTTCTCTGTGGTTTTGGCCTCAGGAAAGCAATAGCACAGGGACTTATCAGAAAAGCTGAAGTATTTTTCTGTTCTCCTGTTAGAAAGCTTTACTTGATACCTTATCTGAATCCTTCTTGATTAAATTTAAGTCTGTGTTGTGANTAAAAATTGAGACTATATTCTGTTGATAATTCTTGGGGGAATGGCTGAAGAGTTAGTTAATGATGTTGATATTACAGTGATGAATGTGACAGTTGCCAGCATTTTGCAATAGCATATTCTCGTGTGTTTCTCCAATTGGTGCAGCTTCTTTGTTTCTTTTTAGCAGTAGGAATCAGATGTTTAAAAAACCCTCAAAATTTCNGGCACTATGGGTGCTATAAAGAAGGCCAAAGCCTAGCTGCAGTTCTGACTAACTAAGGACATAAAGGTTAAGGGCCTCTACAGATTTACCAGTAGCAAAAAAAAAGTGCAGTGAAAATACAGGTCTTAGGGAGGCGACTTTAATCATGGATCATACAGGGAAAGCTGAAGTTCTCTGTGGTTTTGGCCTCAGGAAAGCAATAGCACAGGGACTTATCAGAAAAGCTGAAGTATTTTTCTGTTCTCCTGTTAGAAAGCTTTACTTGATACCTTATCTGAATCCTTCTTGATTAAATTTAAGTCTGTGTTGTGAACACAGATTACAGGTTATTCCTTTTTCTTTATGCTGTGGTTAAAGGCTATAACCAGTTTGCTGTCCTTTGTGTTTGTAAATAAAGATCCTAAGCCTGCTCATTCATTTTAGGCCAGCAATCATTCCTTTGGTTTCTTAGATACTCTAAAAGATCCATGTCTTTGTAGACGTTAAGTGCCTGAAACTAGATGTAACACCCATCTAAGCCTTACAGGACTAAACATAGCATAAGGATTATTTTCTGTACTTTGCAAGCTACATTGCTTTGTTTTTTTAGCTCCTGTATGAAGCTTGTCATTTTTCTGTAGTAGCTTTTTATAGTTAACTCATTTAACTTAAATTTATCATGTGTCTTTAAAACACTTATTAATCTTTAATTTTTAAAATTATGTCCTCTCAGTAAGAACGTAGGGTTGTGACTCTGGATTTGCCAGAGAGGCACATAATAATTGTGGCTGAAATAACAAGTGTTTTCCTGTTACTCTCCTGGAGAGAGGAAAACTGAGAGGTGGGGGATCCTTCTGAGAAATGTTTAAGTGCTATATGTGTATATATATCTGGGACCTTGAAGTCTGGGCAGAATTTACTTGCAATGAGAGTCTTAACAAGCATCAGCCATTTGAGTAATCCTGTATTAGATCTTTTTCTGTGAGGAATTGCCACGTGCTCAGTTGTTCTCTGTGCTGCACTTCTGCACTTGACTCTGTTAACTTTCAAGTAGCTCCTTGTATGTTGTCTCCACTGAATGGATGATTTCATTCTGTCTAGATCTCTGTACTTTATTGAAATAAACTTGAAGTCTCATTCCAACTGCCGTAGGAAGATTTAATAAATTGTGCTGGTTTCCTTTATCCTGTTTAACAAAAGTATNATACTAGACATAGGATCTGCAAACGTATTTATCATGTCCTTCCATTTTCGCAGTGAATTGTTGGTAATTACTCTCTTAATTAGCTTTTTCTCCTCATTTCCATTGTTGTCCTAATGGATTCACTAAAACTTCTTTTCACAAAGTTGGTTTTAAGAGTGTCTTAATTCAAATTCCTGCCGAAGGCTCAAG
>VYZX01011680.1:14697-25206 GCA_013401335.1 Brachypteracias leptosomus
TGAAAGGGGGAAAACAAGCTATTGTTCATTATTTGATTTGCTGCAGAAACATTATTGATTTTGGAAATCTGATAAATACCCAAGATAATGGTTACTCTGTTGCTTTTTCAAGAGAAGCAAAACTTGTCAGAGATTTGCCTTGGTACATGGCAAACGTGGTAGAGCTGGTCATCAGGAACCTGTATTTTGATTCTGGTCTATCTACTCTGTAAGCTGAAAAACAACAGCAGCTTAAAATCAATTTGGTGTTTTTTTTTTTTTTTTCTTTTCCTAATGATTTTCAGAAATGCTTTTAAAGGACTGTAAAAAAGAATAAGAATATTTGAGGAGACTGCCTTCTGAAGCTCTTGAGCTTTACAAAATTGAGTTTTATTTCACATATATAGTATGCTGTAACTGCACTGCAAAATTTGATGTAAAATGCTCTATGGGAAGCAATAAAAGTGTTTGAGCATAGTCAATGTTTTGTAAGGAAAAGTGAAACTTCTAAAAGTCCTTGTATTTGAAAGTATAACTTACTTTTTTCTTAATAAATAAAAACCCCCACCCAAATGAAAAACCCTTAACATAAAACCCCTTAACAAAGACACCAAAGACATTCTGTTTTTAAATAATTCTTTAAACACATTAACTGTTGGGACTGCACAGCAAATACTCAGTTAAAATAGTATTAAATTAGTAGTACCTGCCTAAATTTGATAATTCCTATGGGAAAACTCTGGGTAGATCTGTTTTGCAGTCTTCATTGTTAGAGAACATTAAAGAATAAACATTTTGTCACTGAACAGTAAATTCATAGGATGTCATGTTGCAGGGCATGAGATGGTCATTTTGTTTGTTTCTTTGGAGGAGCTGATTAAAGCTTGTTTCTGCCTAAAGGCAAGTCAGAATAAGTTTCTGTTCTTGTTTGTAGATTTTTTTGTTTATAAAATAATCTGATGCAGTTAATGCAATCTGCAGTGGCAATGAAATAGAAGAAAACTGCTGCCCCAGGACAGGGATTTTGTTCCAAGCCTCATTTAATAGTGGAATTTCTTCTATTCTGAGAACTGGGTGGACATGCAAAACAGATAAGGGAATCTGGAACAGACAAGGTAACATGTAGCAAGTACTCCTAGAGAGAAATGTTAACAGGAGCTTCTGCACAATTTGGGGGTTTTCTTTTTATTTTGTTTACACGCTGTTCCTAGTATCTTTTTATTGACTTTTCTGGGTTCTATTTGTGATCTCGGCTCCTACCAGCTTGGAGTTCCCTGCTTTTTATTTGTGATGTCTGAGGGTAGCAAAAATATCACAAAGGGCAGTTCTCAGTCTACTCAGCACTTCAGATTACTCAGGCAAGGGCAGGGACATGCAGCTTGTAGCAAACAAGCTTAGTGCCCTTGCTCTCTTAGGATCCTCTGTGGCATTATTAGACTTAATTGTGTTGATCCCAAATGCACTTTAATTAGGACAGACAAGGAAAAAAGGAACTAGACAGCACAAGTCATATGAACCTCCTCTATCCTGCTTTCTATGGTCTCTTTTCTTTGCCTTATTTTTCTTTTCTCTCTCCTTTTGACTCTCAGGCTTTTATTAAGAAAAAAACCCATGTCTGACTTTGTCAGACAAGGTAATTGTATCTTTTAAAGTATAGCTGTCTGCTATGAGTAAAAGGTATCAAAACAGTCTTTAATGTCCTGATGCTGATGAAAGTTTGTCAGGTGCGAATGGTTGATAAGGCTGCTTGTTAGGTTTATTTTCTAGGGGCATTTAAAGCAGACCAGTAGAAAAGATGGGCCTCTGCATTTCTCATACATCTCCTCTGGGTTTTCCTATATAGTTCTATCATATGGTAACAGTGCATTCAGCTCCCTTTTCCCTCTTTCAGTATTGTATTTTAGACTTCTTAAAATCTCTCAAACAGTGGATTTGCAGCCATTTGTAATAGTGTATGGCTAAGACCAAATGAGTGTTGGCAGTATTGCTAAAAGAAAACCTTTGCTAAATGCTTTTTCACATAGTTTTTTCTTGTACGTTCAGTATGTTGAAGTGAACCAGCAATAATCTGATGTAAAACCCCAAAACCAGTCTCGTTTAATTGAACAATGAGAAACCAGTGTTTCATCAACACTTTTACCCTTGCCGAGCCTGAGAAACTACTTTTTTTTCTTTTTCCTATACAATAGAGATGGTATTGTTACTCTTGTACTCAACCATCAGCTTTGAGACAGGCCTTGTCCTGAAGAATTCAATCTATTTAGACAAGACAAAAGATAATAGGAAAAACTGAGGCACAGAAGGGACATGACCTATGTGAGGTCTTGTTGCAGGTCAGTGGCAAAGCTGTAGTGGGAACTTGGTTGTTGTAGCCGCTGTCTCATTGCTCCGTCAGCCAGTGCTTGCTGTGATCTGCTACTTCCAGGCACTCTTGATAATCAACTCGTGATGTGTGTACTGAAGGTTGTGCTTCTTGTTGACTTTGTGGTGGTGATGCTGTCATCTCTATTATTTCAGTCCATCATCTAATATATAGCTTCAGGTCTTTCAGTCTTGTTTCTAAATGTCTTCATAAATTTGAAGACTAATTTGGAATAAGAAAATGTTGATTTGTAGAAGTATCGTACACCAGATTATAATAAGCAGGTCATTAAGCTGTCATGGTCTATAATGCCTGTGGGACTTGAGAGACCTTTAATCAGCAGATTATTGACACTACATGGCAAACAGTCTAGTATGTCAATAGAAGTTCATGACCTTAGGAAACACTAATGAAAGTTCCTGGTTTGAGTTACTACTGCTAAAAAAGAAAAAAGGTTTATATAGTTTTTTGCAGTTTTTTATTGCGAGGTCAGTGAAAGGTGAAGAAAACAGTACCTTGTAGTTCAGGCCCAAGGCTTTTTATCAGCAATGGTAGTATTGTATTACTGAAAATATTCAACTTTGCTAAGCATGCAACAGTTTCTGTATGTCAAGGTTTAGGTTCCAGACCTACAACAGATGCTCTCTATTAACCCCTCTTCTCCCCCCCCACCCCCCTGAATAGAGCAGGAGATAAAGGATAAGAGAGAGAGACTTAATGACACCCTCCCAAATGGGAGAGGAAGGGAATGAGAGAGAGGCTTCTGGGTTAGAAAACTAAACCAGCTTTAATGAGATAATAACATAGAATATATTCAAAACCAGTATCGAACCCAGCCTCCCCCTGATGGCAGTTATATCACTGTCACCACTGAGGCTGTGGGGCAGGCACTGGCAAAGTCCCATGCTGGGCTCAGCAGCTGATGGGAGCTGGGTTCAGGAACACACGAATTGGGGTCAAAGGCAGGGGTGAGAAACAAAGTCTGAAGGGAAGGGATAAGGGCCCACCGAAGGAAAAAAGGCTGAACAATCCCAAAAGGAAAAACATCTGGGCATCTCGTGATTCCTCAGCTTTAAACTAAATATGACGTATATGGGATGGAATACCTTGTTGGTCAGTTTAGGGTTACCTGTCCTGGCCGCTCCTCCCCACAGGTGTGGCCTTTCACTTTCTGCACCCCCAGATGTGGTACACAAGATCTAGCAGTGACCTTGGTCTGCACACACCAATCCTTGGTAGTAACTCTAAACATCAAGCGTTATCACTGCTAGAAGCAGACACTGTCTGCAAAAACATGCTGTTAGCTTCAGAAAGTGCAGTTAGCAGAGACTCAGATGAAAAGTAAAATCACTGAACAGAATTGGTTTGTTTTTAACTCAAACCAGGACAATATTCAACTTTGCTAAGCGTGCAACAGTTTCTATATGTTGTAATCCTTTTTGGTGATTTCATCTTCCAAAGTTGTTTCAAGTTTGTTTTGAGTAACAAGGGTTTAAACAGTATGAGTGCAGTTTTAAGCATTTGTTTGTTTAATGGTAGTAAACTCTTACACCTCTTTTATGTACAGTATAAGCACTGTACAGAAGTTTCAGTTTAACTGCATGCATCTTTGTACGTTTAGAAGTGAGTAGCTCTCATTTTAATGTGTTAGATGGTCTTAGATTGACATAGACAATCCTCAGCTGTACGTGAAAGCAAAATGCATCTTTCTCATCTCACAATTTAAGGCTCAAGATCATCTGAATTGGAGAAACTTCAGAGTCCTTCTCCAGAAAAAGTTGTTTCCCATCAAGCTCTGCTTTGGGACCAAGGTAGATTGTGATACACAACCCAGAACTGAGAGGAGCTCCTGGATTGTGTGATGTGTAGTAGCTTGGGTGCAGAATAAAAGCACAGATGGCCACAGTTACTGTAGCTTCCCTGGAAATTCAACAGCAGTAGGAAATTCAATATGCAGTTGCCATTGTCTGTGTTTAATACGACAGTGAAAATTAAAACAAATATTTGGAAAAAGCAACTCCTAAAAAGAAGCTACAGCCTTTGATCCTGGATCAAGAAAACAAACCCAACAGAACTGAATGTGCTCCTTCATGCTAAATAAATTCTCTATTTAGGATTTACAGAAGAGGAAATTAATAGCTGGACGTTTTATTTTTTCTCATGTTATGTAAACTTGTTGCAAGTACTGAGTTGTCTATTCTACTCTTATCTTGAAGGGAAATATTTGTACAATTTATTAACCTAATCCCTAGTTAGCTTAATTTGGTAGGTGGATAAAATTTTAGTAATGAAAAGGATTACAAATTAATACCAATAGATAATACTTTTGAATATTGCGTAAAACATTCTAAAGGTTAAATAGAACATGGGAATATGAAATAGGCTTATTTTTAGTTCTGTTCTTCATTCAGCCAAACACAGCATAGTTATCAATTTTACAGCGGCTTTGTCTTTCACATCAGTTTTACAAGAACTGTAGCTTTATAAGAGGTCTTGTCAGTTATTAATTTCAGTGATGGAATAAAGCAATGACATATAACGAAACAATATATTAAGTGTTACACTTTTAAAGTAACTGTTTAGGAGAAATATTACACTTGTTAGGTGTTTTTCTATGACTTCTAAAATATAGAAAAAGATGTGATTACCATAAGCTTTTTCTCCTTTATAATGGCACCAATCCATTGCTCCTAATCCCTCTTTGTGGAAAATCTGTGATTAAAAAAAAATAAACTATACAGTTTCACTGAAGTGTCCTATTTTTTGTTATTTGATGTAAGGATATACTCCATTCAGTAATAATTCAGTGAAGAATTCCCCTTGCTAATTCCATAAACACTTCTTGAGCCTTACTAATTATTGTCCAAGTTGCAGCCTTCCTTTTATGGAATGGAATTGAGCAATTGCTAGGAGATGTCAATGGAAATGAGTTTATCTGCACTGCGTGACATACAGCTTGTTCAAAGACTAGTCACTGAAAAGTGGATCAGGGATAATTTGTCGTGTGTAAAAAGCTGATGACTTTGAGCTTGTACACATGCTTCTGGCAAAACTCTTTGTGTAAATGGAGAGGTGATGGGGACATGAGTCTGCTTCTGTATAAACATTTTCTTGGCACTGCAATAGAAGAATCCAGTTGATATTGTCTCTTGGGGTAAAAAAATTTTACTTCCATAAGGATGTTTTTCTATACAAAATAAATATCAATAACCTTATTCAAAATTATTAAAAATAGCTGTCTTTATTTGAATGGTAACAATTGATATAGTTTTGGTTGTAAGGTGTTCCTCAGTGCCTTTTCTTAAAGGCATGGAAGGGATAGACAAGGGACTACTGGTTAAACTGTATCTGGTTTGATAACATGGCAATGTTACTGGAATTTTATTCTTTTAATAATGAGTGAAGAAGTTTCTAATGTGCAATTTCAGAGTAAAAATCTAGGATCAAAAATTACAACACAAGGATGCATTTAAAAAAAAATAAATTATTTCTATATCATGAGATGGACTGTACTGCATATAAAGTCAGGAAGGCTTTGATTGCTTATGCAGAGTACTAAAATGCACCATCTCAGAAAATGAAGGCCATCCATAATGCTGCTTTGGAACTCACAGATGTGCAGATCTGGGGCAGATCCTGCTAGTTTTGAGCAGCAGCACAGATGTCTACACATTGGCAGCCTTACCATAGGTTTGGAAAAATGGAAGCATATCATTTCTTGAGGAACAACACGGCCAAACTCAGGGTCTTGCTTAGTGTAGAAGTCACACATTGATCACGGCTCACCTCTTCAACTTTTACAAACAGATGCTGTCTTTTCCAGTGGTATTTTTAATTTCACTCTGCAAGTCATGACAGAGTGGTACGTTACCTTCCATTCTGGAATGAGGTGTCTTGCTAATGAGAATTTACCTGGAGGCTTACCATGCAGCTTACCATACCGTGAGTTGTATGTGCTAAGAATAGCAGTAGTTTAGTGTAATTCCAAGGGGACTTCTTCAGATGGGCAATTTTTAAGGTCATTGAACACAGGAAGAAAAATGTCAGTTTGTGAGTTTAACTGTAGTGTAAATATCAGGAAGAACTCAGAGCTACACAGTCCAAAAGAAGAAAGGAAAAAAGGGAAAGGAGCAGTACAAGAGTCTGAGGTCCAGGAAGTACTTTTTTTGTTAGCATCTGGTTATATATATTGTCTTCTAGAGCCAGAGAAATACTCTGATCAATGTGAAAAATCTTATTCCTACAAAAATGTGCTGAAGCTCTGATTTTGCCTTTCCCAATCTCTCATTGTTTAGTCTGCTTACTGAGGAGGAGAACTCTTGCACAAAGTTCTAAGTGCATATGTGTGGTCAGTATATACATGTTATTTATATGCATGATGACTTTGTCATCTGTATTATTGCCTTTCTTGTATATATCTGGAGTAATGGGATGTCTGGATTACTTGGAAAGCCCTTCGTGACGGGATTTGGAAGAGTGAATTAAGTAGAAAGTATATGCCAGAGCTTAAGCTGAGCTCTTAATTGTATTGCTTCTGTCAGTTGAGATTGACTCATTCTGTAGCTGTTCCCTTACTTTGGTGCAAACTTCCAATGATTTCAGCCATGACTTTCAGAAAGGCTGCATAGCAATATACTTAGGTATAAAAAACCCAAACCCTTTCTCTATTTTTTGCTCCAGTGTATAGGGGAGACTGTTGTGGAGCTTTGGGTCTTTGGTTTTGCTCCCACAGTTGTTGCTGATTCAGATGGCAGAAGCAGGGGGAACATCAGTATTTTACATTGATCAGTGAAGTTGTCGAGAAATAAAGTGGTGTCTTAAGATTCAAATGGGATCAAATTATTTCATATTTACTGGGAGCCGAGAACTGTGGGGATCCTTGAACTAATGAAAAGAAGGGAATCTGTATACATGATACATCCTTTTTTCTCTAGGAAAACTGTAATCTGCAAGATGCCTTAATTTTGCAAGGAGGATAACAGTATAAAAAAGTAAAACAGACTGGTGCACTCCATGAGAGAATACAAAAATACAGGTCACTGTTCTCAGAGGTGAAACAATTTTCAGTTGCAAAACTGATTGCTTGCATTTTAAAGTGACAAAGCAGAAGATCTGGTAAGGCTGGTAGGTATAATCATTAAAATTTGGCTTTCTAAGACAAAAATTATTTTTAAAGAGGAGATATGCAGCAGGTGGCTTCAAGTACAGTGCTGCTATTTTTAGCCTACTGATTCTGTGATATGAATGGATGGCATCTGATTTAAGGAACACTTACTGGTTTACCATTATAGGTTTTTTTTTTTTTTCCACTTCTCAGTTTAACTACATGCATGGTAATAAATTGATTCTCTTAAGTTAGCTACTGTGGACATTATCAATAATTATGGGGAGAATTTTCAGAAGCTTCCACTAGTTCTCAGCTACCATTAAAGTTAAAAGGGAAACCAGGTTGAATTGTGCAACAGTTTAGTATGCTTGTATATCCCCATTATTGTGCATCCTGTACCTGGAGAACTAATGATTTCTATTTTTTCCTACATTAAAATTATTTTTTAAAACATTTTTTCAGTTCTGTTTTATACCTCTAGATTGATAATAGATGCAGCATCTTATGGGGACAGATAGTTGGCTCAGCCAGCAGCCAAGCCAATCTCTCTTAGTCACTGGAAACATTGTGGAATGTGGGCTTTCTCCTTCTGCTGCTTCTTTCACAGCTCCAGCCTCCACACGGCCTCATGGATGATCAGAAGCTCTTCCTTGTGCATAGATGTGATTTATGTTGGTTGAGAGCGCAGGGGCTCATTTTACAAAATGGGGCTTGTAAGTTCCTGTAGCACATCCTCAGAGATCCACATCTTGTCAGGAGTTGTGTAGGAGAAGCAAGAGTAGGAGCACAGAACAAGTCGGTGATAGACTACACTGACAATGTAGAAAGCTATGGGATAGATTTGTTGTCCTGCATTGTTATATAAACATCATATATATTGACTGTAGTGGCAGGGCAGGGAAATGACTTCCTTCCCTTAATCTGGGGCATATAACTTCAACATGTAAGTGTTTTTTCTTTCTGCTCCACCAGAGATAAGAACTGGTAGTGCTAATTTGATAATTACTGTATTAACTGAAGGAGAGGTAGAAAATTCTTGGTCATGTTTCTCAGTCTTCACACACCCTGTTCCTCTTTCTCTCTTCTTAATACCCTGAGGATGACTGCTGGAGAGTATAATTGCTGGATTCGGTGCATGGAGAGAGGGTCTGATGCGCCACCCTGCACTTGCCTGTTCGCCCGTTTGGCAGTGACAGAAACCAAGCAGAGGTCATGCGAGTGCAGGGAGAACAGCGTGGCAGGGTCGGGAATGTGGTTGCATTACACTGGGCTCCTTTCATGCCTTCTGTGTGAATAAGGGTCAGCACTGCACCAAAGTCATGGAATTATTGATTTTTGTGAAGATGGCATGGAGATGAAACACTGAGAGACCCCACCTGTAGCTGAAAACAGTATGTTGTGCTTTCAGGTCAAGTGGGAAGGGCTGAGCATGGATGGTTGAATGAAGGTTTGAATGAAAGAATATTGATAAGTGACTCTGTTTGGAGCAAAGTAATTATGGGCCTGATCCTAGAAAACCCTATACCTACTATTTGCATGACATAAGCTAGGTGATCTAGCAGGGAGACCTGAGTTTAACAGTCACACAAGGAGCTGTTGAAGACATGCTATGTAAAAAAAAACACAGACACCCTAAAGACTTAGGGTGCCATCTTACATGCTTCTGTCTGTTTGCATTTAAGTATATGCTCACTGGAATGGTAGTATCCCTAGCATTGTTTAGGTTGAAGGTATAGTTGATGAACCTGCAGTTTTATGTTAACAGGCCCAACTGCATACTAAGTGTTACGGGTCCATGTACAAAAATCCTGAGAACCAGTTTTGTTGCTGAGTATTGATGGGGTACAGTGGGGTCTCATACAGGAGTTTTAATGCATGTTATAATTTGTACAGTTGGACACTGCCGGTGTTGATGTGACATTTGAAAGAACTTGAATCATTTAGCAGTCTGTATCTAGTAGTGCTGGCCATTTTGGACCTTTGTAGGGATAAGGAATTGAGGGAAATTTATAGAAAGAGATTACATTCTTTCTCAGAATGTTTTATTAAATGTTACAAAATCTTATTTTGCCTTTCTGCATGTTCCATCAATTTACTAGCTCACAGACTGATACGTGCAATTCCAAGGCCGTCTTCTGTCGTGTTTCCAGTGAATAAATTTTCAGCTTATAGCAGATATTTTCTTAGTCCTTAAGTATACGATACTGTTTGGATTGTTAAATTCCATTCCATCTGTATGTCCCATATGTAAAGCCCTCCTACTGTTCCAGTTTGTTGTGGTCACCTTTCTTCACTATGTGAAGGAAAGAACATGAGGTACTAGTGAAGGATTATTGCTGATAGCTCCACAGTTGTGGTGACAACTTGTACAGTTGTGTGTTGCTGAAGACCTTTTATCTCACTCTTTCTCTGGGTAGCCGAGTGTGGGATGAATTGCGGTGTTTGTGCAGCAGGAAAGGACTAAAGTTAAGGGGCTCTTCCTGTCTCCTGATGTTTCAGCTCAAATGAAGAAATATTTAAAAGTATGCAAATACCATTAAAGGAAAATAATTAATGCTCAGAAAGGTTTCTTATGTTTTTGTAGTGGATGAACTACAGCACAGTTAATGGGGAAATTTCCCAGGTTGAAGTGTTTTAAAATGGAAGAGAAGGCAAGCAGAGCTTTCTGCATTTTCCTGGGCATGTTAGTCCCATTATGTAGAGATACAAATAGCTTCATTTGTTTCAAAAAGAGGTCAGTACATGAAATAGAGAAACAGTGAAAAGATGTTTGATATTGCTTTTCCTCGCTCAATTTTTGTTTTCAGGTTTTTGTGGTTTTTTGGTTTGCATTTAGTTCTTGAGAATTTAGAAGTGACTTCCAGATAGATTTGCTCTTAAAGAAAAGCAGGACTGAAAGCAGGAGAAGCTATGTTAAGAGTAGTTTTCTTTCCAAATCCTCCTCTGGGAAAGCATGCCATTGCCTTCCAAATTGTCTCCTCCTGTTTGTGAGTTTGTCACAGTTAGTGGCTGGAAAGTAAAACTGACACCATTGCCTTGGGATGAGACTTAAGCAGTGTTT
>VYZX01011681.1:0-26047 GCA_013401335.1 Brachypteracias leptosomus
GATGTTAAACAGCACCAGTCGCAGTACAGATCCCTGAGAAAAACCACTCATCACTGGTCTCCACTTGGACATCAAGGCATTGACCGCAACTCTTTGAGTGTGACCAACAAGACAATTCCTTATCCACTGAGTGATCCATCCATCAAATCGGTGGGTCTCCAATTTAAACACCAGGATATTGTGTGGTACAGTGTCAAGCATTTTGCACAAATACACGTAGATGACATCAGTTGATCTCTCCTTATCCAAAGATGCTGTAAATCCATTGTAAAAGGCCACCAAATTTGTCAGGCACATTGGTGAAGCCATGTTCATATATGTGTATTTTCATTTGTATATATATAAATGAGGCCACAGTAAATGTGAGGATTTATAAAGTACTGACCAATGTACATCACCTGAGTAAGATGTGTGACTGTTTCAGAGTGTGTGCAGTGTTGCACCTCTGGACGCCTGAGGAGCTGCTGTATCTAAAATTGCAGAATGCTGTCCTTTAGGGGGATCTCTGGAGATACCTGGCCCAACCTTCTGCCCAAAACACGGTTACATTTAAAGTTAGATCAGGTTGCTCAGGATGATGTCTAGACGAGGTCTGAGTACCACCAAGGATGTCTCCACAGTTGTGCCTCTGAGCATCTGTTCCAGTGCATGACCACNATTTGTTCCTCTGAGCATCTGTTCCAGTGCATGACCACTCTCATAGCAAATTTTTATCTTTCCTAGTATCTAACTGCAACTCCTCTTGCTGCACCTTGAATCTTCTGCTCCTTGTCCTGTCATGTGCACCCCTGGGAAGAGCCTGGTTCCCTCCTTTGTGTCTCCTCCAAGTAGATAGCTAAAAAGAGCAGTAAGCTTTTGTTATCACCAGCTCTTACAATGGCTAGAAACTTCCCCACCTCTCCTTATCCTTTGTGTGCTGCAGCCCCTGCCTATCCTGGAGCCCTCCACTGTACTCCTGTCAGCGTGGCAACGTCTTTCTTTTACTGGGGAACCCTAAAGTGGACCCAGTGCTCCAGGTGTGGTCTCACTGGAAGAAGGGAGAGGAAGAACCACTTTCCTGGACCTGATGGCTACACTCTTTCCAAAGCAGACCAACATGCAGTTGGCCTCCCCTGCTCCCTGGGTACGTGACTGCCCCAGGATCAGCTTGTACACCAACTTGCTAAGAACACCATATGTCCCCTCCTCCAGATCACCAATATTTTAAACCATAGCAGCCCCAGTATCTATCCCTGAAGGATGCTACTAGTGGTCTGGTGGACATCTTATGGTTGAACTTCACCCTTTGAGCCTGGCAGTCCTACCTATATTCCACCTAATTATTCATCCAATTATCCAACCCTTATTTCACCAATTTAGCTTTGGTCATATTATGGGAAACTGGGTCAAAGATGTTTTAAACATAGAGATATACAACATCCACTACTCCCCCATCATCCAGAGCCAAGAAGGCAATCAGGCTGGTCAGGCATGATTTGTCCTTAGTAAATCAATACTTGATGTCCAAATTAGCTTCTTGTCTGTCTTTTGCCTGGACTCACCTCTCAAGGGCCTGAGGTTAAGCTGATTGGCCTATAGATCCCCTACTGTCTCTACTTGAAAATGGATGTAACATTTGCCTTTTCCTCATCATCAGAATCCTTCCCTGGTGATTATGATCTTGCAGAGATGATAGAGAGAGGTTTAAGGCTGGCATTGACCAGCTCTTTCAACATTCTTGGATAATCCCATGAGCTTATGCATATCTAATTTGCTTGAGTGGTCCTTAACTTAATTATGTTCTACTGTGGGTGATGCTTCCCTCTCCCAGGCTCTGCTACCAATGTAGATTAATCTGATGAGAAATATATTTTCTTTTACCATAAGTACTCCAAATTATTCTAGTTGAAGCTTTGGCCTTGCTTCCACACCCCAACTTTCTTAAAAAAACCTACTTTTGAAAATGGTGGAGTTTACATTCAGTCAATGTTGGTTTTGTGCTCTTTGTAACTTCTCCCCAGCCATTGCATCCACAAAAGGTGTCCCATAGCTGCAACTATTAAAAGCTTTTACTTCCATCCAGTGACTTGATATTTGGGGAATTTGCATGAATGAATGGACAAATATGTCTCATTCAGATGATAAACAGGGGAACAAACTTCATCAAATGTGTGGAAAGCTTCAGCATCTTGATTTAAAATAACAGGCCAAGACCATCTCTGGATCAGATGTAAAGCCTACTGGTGTCCTTGAATCTTCTAGCTCTTCGTGTTGAATTGAGTGTCTGGTTTAGAGGATTGTGACTCAAGTGTCAGGTCTCAAAAATACTGAGTGTTTATAGAATATATATGTAATTTCATGTGCACAACAGAGAGCACAGTTTGGTCAATTTNGGCCCAACCTTCTGCCCAAAACACGGTTACATTTAAAGTTAGATCAGGTTGCTCAGGATGATGTCTAGACGAGGTCTGAGTACCACCAAGGATGTCTCCACAGTTGTGCCTCTGAGCATCTGTTCCAGTGCATGACCACTCTCATAGCAAATTTTTATCTTTCCTAGTATCTAACTGCAACTCCTCTTGCTGCACCTTGAATCTTCTGCTCCTTGTCCTGTCATGTGCACCCCTGGGAAGAGCCTGGTTCCCTCCTTTGTGTCTCCTCCAAGTAGATAGCTAAAAAGAGCAGTAAGCTTTTGTTATCACCAGCTCTTACAATGGCTAGAAACTTCCCCACCTCTCCTTATCCTTTGTGTGCTGCAGCCCCTGCCTATCCTGGAGCCCTCCACTGTACTCCTGTCAGCGTGGCAACGTCTTTCTTTTACTGGGGAACCCTAAAGTGGACCCAGTGCTCCAGGTGTGGTCTCACTGGAAGAAGGGAGAGGAAGAACCACTTTCCTGGACCTGATGGCTACACTCTTTCCAAAGCAGACCAACATGCAGTTGGCCTCCCCTGCTCCCTGGGTACGTGACTGCCCCAGGATCAGCTTGTACACCAACTTGCTAAGAACACCATATGTCCCCTCCTCCAGATCACCAATATTTTAAACCATAGCAGCCCCAGTATCTATCCCTGAAGGATGCTACTAGTGGTCTGGTGGACATCTTATGGTTGAACTTCACCCTTTGAGCCTGGCAGTCCTACCTATATTCCACCTAATTATTCATCCAATTATCCAACCCTTATTTCACCAATTTAGCTTTGGTCATATTATGGGAAACTGGGTCAAAGATGTTTTAAACATAGAGATATACAACATCCACTACTCCCCCATCATCCAGAGCCAAGAAGGCAATCAGGCTGGTCAGGCATGATTTGTCCTTAGTAAATCAATACTTGATGTCCAAATTAGCTTCTTGTCTGTCTTTTGCCTGGACTCACCTCTCAAGGGCCTGAGGTTAAGCTGATTGGCCTATAGATCCCCTACTGTCTCTACTTGAAAATGGATGTAACATTTGCCTTTTCCTCATCATCAGAATCCTTCCCTGGTGATTATGATCTTGCAGAGATGATAGAGAGAGGTTTAAGGCTGGCATTGACCAGCTCTTTCAACATTCTTGGATAATCCCATGAGCTTATGCATATCTAATTTGCTTGAGTGGTCCTTAACTTAATTATGTTCTACTGTGGGTGATGCTTCCCTCTCCCAGGCTCTGCTACCAATGTAGATTAATCTGATGAGAAATATATTTTCTTTTACCATAAGTACTCCAAATTATTCTAGTTGAAGCTTTGGCCTTGCTTCCACACCCCAACTTTCTTAAAAAAACCTACTTTTGAAAATGGTGGAGTTTACATTCAGTCAATGTTGGTTTTGTGCTCTTTGTAACTTCTCCCCAGCCATTGCATCCACAAAAGGTGTCCCATAGCTGCAACTATTAAAAGCTTTTACTTCCATCCAGTGACTTGATATTTGGGGAATTTGCATGAATGAATGGACAAATATGTCTCATTCAGATGATAAACAGGGGAACAAACTTCATCAAATGTGTGGAAAGCTTCAGCATCTTGATTTAAAATAACAGGCCAAGACCATCTCTGGATCAGATGTAAAGCCTACTGGTGTCCTTGAATCTTCTAGCTCTTCGTGTTGAATTGAGTGTCTGGTTTAGAGGATTGTGACTCAAGTGTCAGGTCTCAAAAATACTGAGTGTTTATAGAATATATATGTAATTTCATGTGCACAACAGAGAGCACAGTTTGGTCAATTTATTAGCAATTTATAAGAACATATTGTTTGTTGTTACCAAAAGCTTGAACAGACAGGACTAAGACCTGATATTTCTTGACACAAGTGTTTCACAATAAGAGAAAACTATGCTGATGTTGTTGGAAATACTGATGACAGGATTACGCACATAAAGAATTTTGAGGCCCAGAATCTGAGAAGCTGAAAACTTAAGTGCATGTAAATTGGACAAGATCATGTTGAATAACAGCTCCTACTGACTTGCTAACAATATTTTCTAAATCACTTTTAGTAGTTTGTGTGTTTATCCATACACTAATATAAGTAGAAAATATATAATTTTGAATTTCTGCTGGAAGTTTGAAGATACCCATGCTCAAATTAATAAAATCTTAATTTACTCAGAACTGGGATGAACTATAGCTCCTCCTGTCTCATATACTCTGAAGTAGAGAAAGGAATGTTTTACACTTGAGTTTGCCCTCTGTATAGAACTCTAGTCAGAAAAGAAGGATCTTTTCTAATACTATGTAGAAGAAAATTATTTTAGTGGGACAGTCTTCATCTGACTGTCAAACAGGGGTTTTCAAGGGATAGGTTTGTCTTTTGTATGATATGTAATTGAAGTAAACACCTAAACTTAGGCTCCTGAATTGAATTCTAATTAAAAATGGCCTGGATTTCAGACTTGTTAAATGTGAGCACTTTGAAAAGAAGTTATTGGGAGCTGCAGGAAATGAGACTTCTGTGGTTTGTTTATGGAAGTTTCAAAATTATTTAGAAACTTAATAATAGTTTATAACTCTTAATAAAACAACTATATGCTCTATCATTAAGCCACATGTTAGTGATATTAGTCTGAACTACAAATGATCCAGCAAGCCCTTGTCCCAGAGACAGGGTGCTGTCTGTAGAGACAAGCTCCATGTGCTGTGCAAGAGAAAACGGATGCTCTGCCGTGCATTGAAACTGCTATGGTTCACTGTACTGTAAAGCCTTCTTTCAGTTTGCTAGAGATTGTTCTAGGAACTGTCATACCCAGCTTTGTTTCACATCTTTTCTGTTCCTCCTTAGTGCATAAACAATAAGTGGGCTGTAGGCTTTGAAGAGAACACATGTCTTGCCCATGAACAAAGACAGGAGAAGAGATGGTGAGAGAGACAACTTGATAATCCTTATTGACAACAGGCTTTGCAAGATTTTCTCCTGAAGTTCTCTCTGATATTCAGGAGACAGCACCAAATGATGATGTGACACATCAGACTGGCAATAACCAACACGTGTCCTGGTTTGAGCTAGAACTAGTCCTGTTCAGTGATTTAACTTTTCAGCTAACTCTCCTCTAAGTAACTGCACTTTCTGAAGTTAACAGCATATTTTCACAGATGGTGTCTGCTTCTAGCAGTGATAACACTTGATGTTTATGGTTGCCTCCACGGATTGGTCTGCAGAAAGGTTCTTGTTTATAATCTCTCCTATAGAAACCAAAGTCACTGCTAAATCTTGTGTGTCATGCTGGCGGGTGCAGAAAGTGAAAGGCCGCACCTGTGGGGATGAGTGGACAGGACAGGTGACCCTAAACTGACCAGTGAGGTATCCCGTCCCATATAAGTCATATTCAGTATAAAGCTGAGGAATCACATTAGTTAAGCCCTTTTCTTCAATGGTCAACACTCTGCTCTCCTGCCTTTGATCCCAATCGTGTTCCTGAATACAGTTTCCAAATCTAGTTCCTGAACTTGGTTCCCATCTGCCACTGAGGCCAGTCTGGGACTTCCCCAGTGCCTGCTCCACAGCATCAGAGGTGACGGTGATGTGATTGCTGTCAAGGGGTTCAATATCAATTTTGTATATACTTGCATATATTTCATTTTATTGTTACTGTTTCATTAAGGCTGCTTTAGTTTTCTTTTCCAATTCATGAGTCTCTCTCCCTTATTCCCTTTCTCTTCCCCTTTACAGAAGGAACAGGGGTTAATAAAGAGTGTCTGTCGTGCATCTAGTGGCCAGCCCAGCCCTAACCTTTGACAACATGCCTTGTGAGGACTTGTCTGAAACCTAACTCTAAGAGCTGCCTCTGCCTCAGGTGACTCTGCACAGCCCTGGGCAGGCCACTGCCATTCATGTTTGAGAAACTGATGTAGTAACAGGTATTTTTCACTACTTTGGGTTATCTTGTTCAGCCATAAATCTCTTTGGCTTCCTAGGTGCCCAAGTCAAGGAGATATGTGTCTCCACTGAGAAACAATAAAACAAAACAGCAAAAGCAAGAAAGTGTGAGAAAAAGAAAAAAGAAAAAGTAGTTCTACCAGGATGTGGTAAAAATGTTGTTTAGAAACCCAAAGCATATTAGACCATCATGTTTTATTTTATTGTGAACAAAGAAAATTGAGCTCAATGCCAAGCCCTTATTTGTATATTTCTTGTTACTCAGGAGATGGTTTCTATGTTGTGCACACTGGGGGGGGGTACGGGAGGGATTAGTTTTGTCCAATAAGCCTCCTTTAGGCACCATGTCTCTAGTGCACATGAATAATGGAAAGGAAATAAACTCCAATCTGTGCAGCTTTTAATGAAATACATATCTTAGAGCCAAAATGCCCAAACAGCCTGAGGTCACATTGCTTTTGCTCAGAGCTGTACCCAAGTGGTCAGAACCCTGCCTTGCCATTCGGTAGCAGAGCATACTGTAGTACCTAGCATCCTGCAGGACCTGCTCCAAAGTGTTTAACTACAATGGCTGAAAAATAAAATAAGAGGGAGGCCTGAAAAGCAGATACAGACAGAAAGGTGCCTTTTAAGGCATGGAGTAGCTTATTGAGGAAGCATAACATGAAAAGCAGGTTAAGCAACTTATTAAGCTGAAAAGCAGCTTATTAGGATAAATCCATGTCCCTGACTGTTGTTTAAAGATCTGCTCTGTCTGCAAAAGTCTTCAGTGTACCAGGACTGAAGCTCAGGGGATGCTCAGAGCCACCAACTCAAAGATTAAATACGACAAGGTTTTCCATTTTAAGACAGAAATAACAGCAAACAAAAGTGTTCTAACAGCAATAACTGTGCATCTGTGTTTCAATAGATGCTCACAAACCCAGAAATGATCTGGTTATATGCTAATCCTTATAGTGTGCCATCACTATGGTGTTTCAGTCTGTTTTGCACTACATTTAAATCTTGTGAAGCTCAATGTTATGGGGAAGAGGCATCCTAGTCACACTGTTGTGTGGACTGCTCACTATTCATTCATCTAAGGGGTCCAGGGGCTCTGTCCATACTGGCAAACTCAGTTTCAGGAATGTATGATCACAAGCAAGGTGTCAGCCGTGTAGAAGTAATGGGGTCAAAACTACAATGGGGTCAAATGTGGCAGAGCCAGATGTGTTCACAGCCAGTGAGTGTAGATGGCACTTCATCATGACATGCGTTGGAGAGACAAGCTTCTTACTGACCCCAGGAGCACTTGTTTGACTCCATGTGCTCATCCTTCAGTGCATTCATGGGCTTCCATTCCACACTTAGAAGAATAAACAGAAACTATGCTTGTATTTTTGAAAAATAAAAGTTGGTAACATTTGTAACACAGTAAAGAGAGATGATTGAAAAGTAGGCTAGGAAGGGCAAGGAGAAAATGGGATGAAATGCATTTACATTCCTTCTAATTCATGCGATCACATCTCTGACACAAAGAGCCCAAATGTACAAGGAGCTTAGAAATAATGAGACTCTTTAGCAACCTTGACTTCTTAATGTGCTGAGAAGCTGCTATGGCTGGCTGCATTCATGGATTTATATCTCAGCGCTGAAATAGAGGGTAAGAAAAGAGCTGTTTGTGGGTGCATTTAGTCCTGCAGGCTTCTTCTCTTACCTTTTTCCTTCCTGCATGCTAACTGGCTGTCCTTCCTTACCCACTGACCAATGTTAGAAGCTAAATTAAAACACTGAGATCTAAGAAAGTTTGGCAAACACAGCTTCCATTTTATCATGGTCATGTGTCTATCTTCTTTCTTCAAAATTCTGTTACTCAGATCAGTACAGTGAAAAGGAGGTCAGTCAACACATCACTGGGGTTTGTTTACTTTTTAAGTATCTTCTCTGTATTCCTTTTTAGACCTGAAACCTCAAAGGAATCACTCTCACTCATTGTACCCAGGTGTTCATTGGCTAAAAAGAGCACAACATTCAACCAGTCAGACATACTATTTTTCTTGCCATAGAAAGGAACACCAGAACTGAAATAGAGCAATAAGGAAGAGAGCTAAAACCTTGTGAAGCTTTGGGAGGCCAGGACTGTACATGAGCTTTGACTCATGCTCTCTATCAGAAGCAGAGGGAATATATTCCATGGATATGCTCAGAAGCTTTTTATGGAAAAAATGTCTCTCTGCAGCATTTCTGGTTAGATTGATGAAGCTAATGCCAAGGGAAACTCACTGCAGAGCAGCTGCAGCCCAAGTGCCAGGTTCCTCTCTCCCGGTTGTCTCCATGCTGCTGAAACCCCATAGCCTCATCATTCTACCAGGGCATCCCCTGCCCTGATTTATTCTCAACTGAAGATTTATTTTCAAGTATAAGTAGTTGAGTAGAAAGGATGTTGACTAACTGAGGGAAGAATTACACATGCAAGCATGCAGTAACTGAAGCCCAAGCCTGAGCTGCAGGCAGCTCCCTGAGATAACAACCTCAGAGTGGGAACATTTCACTAGCCTTGTTTTTTCAGGAGACAACATGTTCTTTGTCACCACATGAGTGGTTATCATGAAGTGAGAAAGATATCCTAACTGTAGGCTGTCAGTACTAAGCTATAATGAACATATCTCTCTTCTGCAGGTGAGTTTTTAGGGCAAATCTCTGTATTGTTTCCAATAAAACACATCAAAGGACAGACTTTCAGAACACATTTTATGGAAAATAAATAAAAATCCCAGTCACAAGGAAATCAAACAAAATAATTTCTTAGTACATTAAATTCTTAACTTTCCTTTCTTCCAAAGGTTTCTTGTTAGTGAATATCAGATAAGGATCCCAGCAAGGATGTATTTGAGACGTGGGCCTGCATGAATCTCATGAGGTTCAACAGGTCAATTGCAAGGTCCTGCACCTGGATCAGGGCAACCCTCAGTATCAATATAGGCTGGGGGACAAAGGGATTGAGAGCAGCCCTGCAGAGAAGAACTTGAATGTAATTGTGGATGAAAAGCTGAACATGAGGTGGCAATGTGTGCTCACAGCCCAGAAGGTCAATCATATCCTGGGCTGCATCCAAAGATGCGTGGCCAGCAGGTCAAGGGAGGTAATTCCACCTCTCTAATCTGCCCTGGTGAGACCCACCTTGAGTACTATGTCCAACTCTGGAGCCCTCAGCACAAGAAAGACAAGAACCTCTTGGAGTGGGTCCAGAGGAGGGCCATAAAAATTATTAGGAGGGCTGGAACATCCCTCCTATGAGGACAGGCTGAGACACTTGAGGTTGTTCAGCCTGGAGAAGAGAAGGCTCTCCTCTCACAAAAAGAAGGCCTTATTGTGGCCTTTCAGTACTTAAAGGGGGCTTATAAGACAGATGGGGGTCATCTTTTTAGCAGGATCTGTCGCAACAGAACAAGAGTTAATGGTTTTAAAGTAAAGGAGGGTAGATTTAAACTAAACATAAGGAAGAAATTTTTTGCAATAAGGGTGGTGAAGCACTAGAACATGTTGCCCGGAGAGGTGGTAGAAGCCTTGTCCCTGGAAATGTTCAAGGTCAGGTTGGACAGGGCTCTGAGCAACCTGATCTAGTTGAAGATGTCCCTGCTCACTGCAAGGTGCTTGGGCTAGATGACCTTTAAAGACCCCTTCCAACCCAAACCATTCTGTGATTCTATGAACTATGTTTATTTAGCTGAAATCTTGACATCCTCTCTAATTTCTGTTCATCGCCTAATTTAAGATTATGCTTTACCTTGAGCACTTTATTAACTTATGCAAGTAATTACTTTTCATTGCCAGTCTAATGTCAGAAGGCACAAAATTATCTGAATCAATACTGCAAAGAGCTTTTTCTCCTAACAGCATTTGGGAGCAGAAAACACTTTGAATGAACTTATGAGGGGAACAGTTGACTATGACAATATCCTCAGTGATTTTCTTTTCACCAGAAAGTAGCATTCCCTGGGGCTTTTGGACCTATATGAAACAAAACATGAAATTGTAGCATTTGGATGTGCTCTATTGATAAGCAGGCAATCTGTATCTAGCAGATCTTCTTGTGCTATCACCGCCTGGGAATCTATGGATAACTAACTTTTAGGTATTCCCTGCAAAACTGAATATTTTCACACAGTTCTGGAAATGTTTTGAAATTTCACTAGTGCCACATGTTGACAGTCTACAACATTGGTGAACTTCTATAAAATGGAGAGTATAAATTCAAGTTACAGAAGACCAAAAAGTAGGAGGAGGTGTTATTGTGTATCAGTATGTCTGTGCTTGTCCTCCTGTCTGCTCCTGTTCTGTTCCTGTACATAACCTTGTGCAACAGAGCTCTGGTCATGGTTGGAACCTTTAACAATACCAAGATGCAAAGGAGCCAACTCAGAAATAAAATGTGTTGCCAGGAGAAGCTAGGTTAGTATAGAAAATGAGAAGTCGTCACAGAAGATCTTGAGAAATTCGATTCTCTCCGGTAAAAAGCAGAAGAACCTAAGTAGATGTGTACAGATGTAGTATGCCCATCATCCGGACTATTTAACTGAAACCTTTCACTAGCTCTGGCTAGTGCTCCTCTTGTGCATCTTCATTTTACTGTGTATTCCTTATCAAGACCATATCAGTCCCTTACAAAAATCCTTGGATTTTTGATGATTTTTCTCAGCACAAATGCTGTGGATGACTTTATGAAAGTAAAATGGAGTCCCAGTAGAGGTTTATTTTCCTTATTTTCTATTGTAAGTCCCAGGCCATGTTAAGAGACAGAGACAGAAGTTGTTAACACAGCATTCATAATGTTCTTTACTGTTTTTTCTCAAAGTCTACCTGTCCACCTTGCCCCTGTCAGGAAAGTATACCACTATCTGGTGGTATACTGAAATTCAATCCAAAACCAAAAGAAGATTCACTGTTCATAACAAGGGTTTGTCACCTCTTTGACAATGTCAAAATTAACTGCTTCACAGCAGGGGAGGTCTTAGAAATAATGAAAATTCCTGCCACTGCTTAAGTATAAACAAGATAACAGGCACTTAAGACATGGAACTGTTAATACTTGACCCTTTTTATAAGGATTATCACCTTTAAGAAAAACAAATACAAAAATTACCACTGAGATGAGGATACAAATGTTCTTTAAGAAACTATCTTCTCCTTTTTCTTAATGTGCAGTAATCTATATTATTTCCAATTTAATGCCTCTAACATTTAAGGGTTGCCTTCTTCCTGTATATTGGGGACCAACAGGACATATACACCAGAGAACAACACAATAAAAAGTGACTGAGCTGTTACAAGCAGCTGCCTCTGAGCAAAGAAAAAGCATGTTGTCAAAACCAGTTTCCTTTTTTCTCAACTTAGTATTAGTTAAGAAGAAAAATACTACAAAAATGGTATGGACACAGCATAAACTACCTTTAAAGAAAGGGGATGTGTATGTATGTAGATTCGCTGAACAATCACCCACCCTTCCATAGTCTTAAACAAAGTTTATTTAGATTGCAAATATAAGATTTTTTTATGCAGAAATCAGAACTCTTTTTCTTTTTTTTTTTTTTATTTTTGAGGTTATGTATGGCATCTAACTTACGGTGTTTTGAACATGAAAGGTAATGGGACAGAAGTAGAAGACAAAATAGGAAAAAATTGAACCACTGAAGGTTGGGGTTTTTTTGCTAGGGTAAGCAACAGATATATTACTGTGGTGTTGCTTACAGCTGATAAAATCTAAACCACTCTCCATATTCTGTATATTCAGCAAGTGCCAAACAAAAAGGCATCTGCAAACAGCACTGAGCAAAGTCAGCACTGGGTAACGCACTCTTCTACTATGATAAAATGAACTGTTTTCAGAAATACATAGTTTAAAGGACTCTTGAGGCACTGTCAAAACTACAATTATATTTGGGTCCAGCTTTGTGTTTTCAAAATGCCTTTTTATGGATCTACTTACACTGTAGAAGCCTGATGTTCCCTTGCTAATGACTGTGCACACTTCTTTTTGTGGCACAGGCTTTTACTGTTACCATGCTTTTACTAACAGCAGACCTTCAATCTTCCTGAAAACCAGGCCTCTGGTCTCCATCTGAGCACACTCACTTCACTTTTGTCTCAGCAGTTCCACATCCCTAGCACTAAAAATGGCACAAGGTGAACATCAGCTACAGCTGCAGATGACCCAACCCTGTGTGTATGTGTTCAAAATAAAGATACACATAGATATTTACATATGTACATGACCAGAGTTTTTTGAAGTCTCCCTTTGTTATATATCAGGTTCACTTGATACATTTATAGTACAATAAATTTAACATGAAAGCCAAGAACAGTTTCCAAAAAAAAATCTTTTTGCTTCATTTTTGCCTTGCCTATTTGGAAATATCAACTATCTATGTAGGTGTTCAAAAATACTGATTTTCATTAAAAGCCACAGATAGATCAGAACAATTGCCTGACAATTCATATGACTTAAATAAATATCAACTATGAAAACAGATATACCCAGATAAAGGTATATATATCCAGAAAATAAGTATACTATGTATGTATGACATGGCCATTGCTGACACGTTCACAACATGATTGGGAGTAGCAAGAGAAAGATGGGGGGGTGTTGTTGGGTTTTTTTTGGGGGGNNNNGGTCAGAAGAATGATGATGAAAAATAGCATAACATTTGCTCTGCAGTCTCTGTTTCTGTTTGAAAAGGATAGTGGTACCTGGCCAAAGGAGCCAGCCTGCCAGTGCAAGCACCCTCAAGGCGGTTTGGGGATGATGCAGTGGGAAGGTCACCTTGATGGTATCTGTGGGCTGAAATTACCACTACATCTGAGGGTAAAAAGTCAGTTGTTCTTTGAGTGCTGATCAGTATTCTGTATTGACAGAAGTCGTCTATTTATAGTACACTATAGGCATGTTAATCAAGTAATCTTAAGAAGGAAAGCAATAGAAAATTATATAATCTGCTATAGTAAATTAAGATATTGTTCCTGTGTTCAATTAGAGTAAACAAAAGGAAGGGAAGTAGATAAGGACGGAAAGGAAGATTTCTTTCTATCCCAGGCTAGGGGAGGATGTATGGGTCACTACCTTTGGCAATGGGCACAGCCCGCCAGCCAGCCAAGATGAGTTTCCCTTGTTAAGTATAACCGTAAGAACACATTTTGCTGTTTTATCTTCTCCTATCTCTGCAAATCTGTGCTTACAACTGACCTCAAATCTTTTCTGGTGAGAAAACCAAGAGTTATGCGGTGTGCCTCAAGGAGACAACATCCATCCATTTACACATGCCCCATTCCAGTGTTGGCATTACATGGGGCTCATGTTAGATAGTCGTGAGCCCAGGGAGGTCCCTGGCAAAAAGCAGAGGGGGCAGGAACTCCTGAGGGGCAGCAGCAAGGTCTGTGCCGGCATTCAGCAGAGCAGGAGTTCACCCTACATCACCCCTATCCAGCACAGGGGCTCCGCACCGGTGTATCCCCCTTGGTGGCACTGATGAAAAAGGCATGTTGCTTGTAACCCTGATCTGTTTATAGTTTCGTGCTAGTCCTTCAGGTTGGAGGCTGCAATTAAAAAAATTAAGGATGAAAAAAACCTACCATTTTCCTGAAAAAAACTGCTCTTCTAATGCTCATTAGGCTCATTTGTGAAGCACAACATCCCCAGGGGACAATTCCACACTTATAAAATAAACATTTTCCACGCATGTGGTTAAGGACCCTCATAAAATATGTAACGAGGCATTTCTGTTCTGAATATGCCTAGCTTCCTGGCATGAAAGCACTTGTGGAGAATTGAATGCAACTGTGGAAGGAGAAGTGAGAGAGATAATAAAACATCTACGAATTAAAGACAGAGATTGGCAGGGAATCTGACAAGCAGTTCTTCTTCTATTGGTGTATATTTCCACTGGGAACCAAGTTCTGAGAAGGATACAGGTTTTTTCCAATCTATAAACCAGAGGAGAACAAATCTCAGCAGCTGTTTTCTTAAAATTTCTCTTTCTTTCAGCTCACTATAGAAATCAGAATATAAACAACTTATGCTTTAATTTTTTTAGTTTTTCCCCACAAGCACACTCTCTTCTGCAGACTTTGGGGAACCTTTCCTATATCAGAAGTCCCTTCAGGTACTTTAAATTCCTCTGTTTTGGGATGCTTTCTCTCCTCCTCAGAGCTGTGGCTTGCATTTTGTGGAAGAGCAGAGATGAGGCAGACAGGAATAAGCCTGCTGGCGTTTTAGAAAAATCAATGGCACTTGTCAAAAGAATTGCCTTGGACTGACAGCAGGCATATCAGCTGCAAGCAGCTCCCAGCTCCACAGACTCTGAAGTGATCATTCTCCACAATTACAAGGCAGAACTCTCCTGTTTTGTCATACAACACTTTTAATCACTTTTACTCTCATTTACAGTTGTGTGGCACACCAGTTTATTAGGCAAATATCATTTATTATATCAAATGCGATGAATCTATATTACCTTTCACAGATTTCCTCTTTTTTTCTCTGTTTTTGCTGTCTGCCTAATGTGAAACTGAAACAACAGGACAATACTAAATAATAGATGCATTGTATTTAAGCTGTATGAATAATTTATTTTTATGTCTTGTAAAAGGCAGCCTCCTCCCTCTCTCTGCAATGTTTGTCCATGTTGAGGAAACAGTTTGTTCAGCCTCAAATTGAATGACTTTTTTCAATTTTGAGGTGGAATTTTAAATAAGAATTTAGATAATTTAGGAACAAAAAAGTCAAACTGCCTTATTTGAAAATGATTAAATAAATGCTCTGACTTTTATAGTGCTGCTGTTCATATTTTAATGTACAATTTGATATGAATTCAGGAATACTTTTAAAACTAAAATAGTTCCAAAATAGAAATTTTTACTGGCTTATTTATTAAAAAAATATTTTTATAAAATATTGCACTCACTTCCAACATTATTGTTTGTCCCTGTGTGAGTACCAGCATACCTGATACAAAAGCCCTGGAAAAAACAGTATTTTATCATGTGATATAACTTAAATTTGTTCTAAAAGGTGCCAAAGACTTTGTGCTCCACCACAAAGGGCTCCCTGTAAGAGGTTTCCATGATCCAGGTAAAAGCATTACCTTGTACAGAAAAAGAAAATACATTTTTGACCTAGTAATCTAGATCCATTTTTGTATTAAATAATGGAAAAATATGTTACCAGCATGGAGATAATGTCCTTCTTTATGAAAGATGTATTTTTATGTTCATCGAAGAAGTCTAAAACAGCAGCACAGTTGCAGGGAAAGAATGTCACTTGCAAGAATCCTGGCTGGGACACCAGCCAGAAAAGCTTTTTCTTTTCCAGGGATTGCTTCCTTAAGCAAAAAGTAAATCACTTGATTCTTTTAAATGTAATACAGAATGATTTGTCTTTTCCTCCCTTTTTCTACTTTTCTTTCCGTTCTTTCTTTCTGGATGAAACAACATGAGAAATATGAGCTGAATTTGCAATATAACCTATCTGAATTTCCATTTTTCATCAGTAGAGTGCTCAAGCAAAACAAAAAAACCCATGCTGCTCTGCCAGAAAGAATTGTCACTTTTTTCCTACATTCATTTTCATTTTCTTTCAAAACCTAAACATGCATGGCTATTTAGCCATATCTTCTTGTCAATCTTTATGTAGGAGAAGCTGATACAGCTGTCTCTTCAAGGTACTTTGAACCAGGCTTTCTGCTCTGCTTTCTGAAGCATCCACAGGATGGATCATGTATTAAGGTAAATTCCATGAATTCTACCCCATCAGAACTATACAGCTCCATTTGTACAGCAAAGCACATAGAAATTAGAGAACATCAGCTTAGGATGCCAATGTCACTTGAAGCAGGGTTCATTTGGACACACCATGATATGACTTTTTGTTACCTGAGCACAACATTTTTTCTGCAGACTCTGTTGCCTTCAGCTCAGCTGCATACCACTCATGGTGAGGTAGACTATGTATCATGGAAAAGCCAGGTCTGCTTCCCAGCTTGCAGACCACATCCCTCCCAACATAATGCCCCTCTGGGCGTAGGACCTGTGTGGTGGGTTTACCTTGGCTGGGTGCCTGGTGCCCATCCCTAGTCCCTCTATCACTCCCCCCCGCCCCCCAAACCTCTGTCAGCAAGGCAAGTGGGGAGGAGAGTAAGATGGAAAAGAAAAACCTGTGGGTTATGATAAGAAGCAGTTTTAATAAGCAGCAGAGAAAACAAGGTCGCGCACGCGCGAAGCAGAAGCAAGCAAAGCCGTTACTCTCTTCTTCCCATCCGCAGGCGGTGTTGGGCCTCTCCCGGGAAGCAGGGCTCCAGAACGCGGAGCAGTTGCTCGGAGGACAAACGTCTTCCCCCTGAATCCCCCCCATCCTCCTCCCTTTATAGTTGAGCTGACGTCATATGGTATGAAATATCCTATTGGTCAGCTCGGGTCAGCTGTCCGGGTTGTATCCCCTCCTAGATCTTGCCCCCCCCGTACCTTTGGTGCTGTGTGAGCACTGATAACTCATGCCCATGTTATGACTATCAACACCCTCTGGCTTCCAGTACTGCAGCATGAAGGCTGTATGGGGAAAATCAGCTCAGACAGACCCACTACAATCTGCCTTGCTGATCTGTCCCAGAGGAGATGTTTGGGCAAGAACTTGAGCAACAGATGCACAATGGAGCAAATCTGCCAACTTGTTCATTCACCCAAGTCTTTTTGCAGCATTTGCTCCATAATGTCTGAGTGTCTTGTGGGCAAAATTCTGGAAATTGTTATAGGGGGAATCCTAGAGTGGAAAAGATGTTAATTTTCAAAGCTCTATTAATATGTGTATGTATATGTATATGTGTTGAAAGCATTTATGCAGTGTGTGGGTTTCCAAGAGTACTAAGTGCTTCTAAGAACTGAAATTTCTCTGCCAGTTTTTGTTTCACAAAAGCCCTTTAAAGCCCCTTCATAACTAATTAAAATGTATTTTAATAATTATTAAATGTTTTAGAGGAGGAATTTGCTTTTGACTCAAAGTCCAGGACTCCCCCAGGGCAGGCATTTCACTCTCTCTCATCAGTGTCTTGCCCTGTCTCTACTGGAGGCTTGAACAGATGGAGTTCAGGATTTTAGTTCACAAAATCAATAGAGTTGCCTGCATAAGAGAGAGATAAAGACAGAGGAGTCAGGGCCATGGGACTAAAAGACACCTGCTGTGGCTGAACTAAAAAGCAGGATGCATTCTTTATTTCTTTCCTATTGTGAACATTGCGACCATCATTTTACGTTGGCTTTTCTTTCATTTCTCATGGCTGAAACCCAGTGATGTCAAGCACTGCCAGCAGGATTTGGAACTTTGCTGGAAAGAAAAGACAAAATTGTGAAAGATTAAAATACCTGTGCAAATGCACTAGTTCCCTGATAGGTACAGTGTTATTTATGGTGGAAATCATGACTGCTCATCCAGGACCCTGAGCTTTGCACACTTGAGCAACTTTGATATGCAAGGGCTGAAGCTGCCATAACAGAGTAAAGGAAAGAGATATTTTAATGTGATATCTCGTATCTACATACTTCTTATTCTGTACAGATGCGGCTTTGCCAGCCCACCAAATGGAATTCTTCAAAATGCCTCTCTTCTAGATAGATGGAATTGCTAGAATATCATGACTGCTAAAATTGCTTGAATATTAGATTCAGGTAATGTTACCAGTGCTCAGAGATCATATTCAAACAGAGGAAATCAGCAGACAGATGCTAATGCCCTGTCTTTCTCAAGAACATCAAGCTTTTACTGTAAGGATGCCATGTCATTTGCTTGTTTACCTATGGATGTCTAATAACTATTAGATTTAAAAAGCAGCATGAATATTAATAGCAGGCAGGGAGCAGAATACAACCCATGCAGCACCTAGCTGGTGAAGCTCTTTGCTGTGGGAAGACCTCATGTTGCCTTCCTAAACCTAGTTGTCAGAGATGCCCCTGCTCATCAGCCAAAACCAAAGCAATATGATATGACATCAGCTATAGCTGGGGCATCTTCTAGTATGCCCTGGCTTGCATTGCCACCACTGAAGTAGCTTTGCAGGCTCACACAGCATCAGAGAACTGTGTAATGCCCAAAGAGCACTAAGAGGACCCCTAAAAGTAGAACCCTCTAAGTAAACCAAATCCCAGCTCCTGAGAGCCTGGCCAAGTACACTGGAAAGATGATATACCACTGACCTGCAGGAGAAAAAAATGCCTTTCAGATTCATGGACTGGGGACATCCTCCCTGCATCTGACAAGGAGGGAGAAGAGCTGTTATTTCTGCTGATTTTGCTCTCGTACAAATTGAAGGAGTACTTCAGTTACCTCTCCTGACTCATCTTTTGACCAAAATGGGCACTGCTGTAGTGAAGTGGTACCATTTCATTCTAATGTATACAAGCTGGAAACATAGTTAAAGCTAGTAAAGGAAACCAAGTTTTTCAGAGGAAATTTTCTGATTGACCTAAACTAAATTCTTCCAGATTTTTTTTTTCTAAACAGACTTCAATTTAAATTTTATTCAGGCTTTTTTGTTTAAGAAACAACATCAAAACAAAACTGTGGAGACACCACCAAAATGGAAACATAGTTCCCTCTCTTCTGGACATCTCTGCTATTCCCTGAGAAAAATGTCCTTGGCAAAATGTCCCAGCAGCCTGATCGCCCTAGCTTCAAGAAAAAAAAGTAATCTCAGGCAAAAGACCTGCTTCGAACTGCAACCTTCCTTTTTATAGGCAACTGTATTAGGTTTTCATGGCAAGGTTTTATTAGCAGGGAGGCTACTGGTGTGGCTTCTGTGAGAAGCTGCTAGAAGCTTCCTCTATGTCCAATATGAGCCAATGCCAGCAGGCTCCAAGATGGACTTACCATGGGCCAAGGCCAAGCCAAACAGGTAGCTCCTCTGTGATGACATATTGAGGGGGCAGGGGGAGGAATGTGTGCAACAACAGCAGCAGAGCAGAAGCCAGAAGAGAGGAGTGAGACTATGTGAGAGAAACCACCCTGCAGACACCAAAGTCAGTGAAGAAGGAGTGGGAGGAGGTGGTCCAGGTGCTATAGCAGAGATTCCCCTGCAGCCCATGCTGAATACTACAGGGAGGCAGGCTGTATCCCTGCAGCCCATAGAGGTTAATTGTGAAGCAGATAACTACCTGCAGCCCAAGGACAACCCCATTCCAGAACAGGCGGATGCTTGAAGGAGGCTGTGGCCCCAGGGAGACACACGCTGGAGCAGGTTACTGACAGGACCTGTGGAGAGAGGAGCCCAGGCTGAAGCAGGTTTGTTGGCGGAAGATGTGACCCTGTGGGGCATCTACACTGGAGCAATCTGTTCCTGAAAGACTACATGCCATGGAAGGGACCCGTGCTGAAATAGTTCATGAAGAACTGCAGCCCGTGGGAAGGACTTGTGTTGGAGAAATTCATGGGGTACTGTCTTCCATAGGAGATACCTCACACTGGAGCAGGGGTAGAGTGTGAGGAGTCTTCCCCCTGAGGAGTAAAGAGTAGCAGAGACAATCCAGAATCACAGAATGGTGGCGATGAACTTCAGTATGTGATGAACTGACTACAACTGCCATTCCCTGTCCCCCTGTACTGCTGATGGGGAGGAGGTACAGAAAATCAGGAGTGAAGTTGAACCCAGAAAGCAGGAAGGATGGGGGAAAGTGTTTTGAGATTTGATTTTATTTCTCATTATCCTACTCTGGTGTAGAATGGCAATAAATTGTTCTAAAGTTGAGTTTGTTTTGTCCATGATGGTAAATGCTGATTGATCTCCCTGTCCTTATCTGGACACACAAGCCTTTCATTATATTTTCTCTCTCCTGCCCAGCTGAGAGGGAAAGTGATAGAGTGGGTTTGGTGGGCACCTGGTATCCAGCCAGGGTTAACCCACCACAGCAACCCAAAGATTTTTTTCTTCTCGGCTTACATTATCTTTGGAGGACTGCCTTGACAGACTTCATTTCTCTTTCTGAGGCCTGCAGTGGATAACATAGAGTCACAGAATCATAGAATTGTTTACGTTGAAAAAGACCTTTCAGATCATTGAGTCTAATCATTAACCTAGCACAGCCAAGTCCAGCACTAAACCATGACACTAATAAAAGGCAATACATTCCCATCTAGATCTTTCATAAATGGTTGGCTTCACCCACCAGCACCATCTTTCATCTTTGGTGAATTTAGATACAAAAAGGGTATACCTTATAGAGAAGATGAAGTCATACTGCTCTCAGAGCTGCACAGTGAAAGGAAAAGAGGCAACAGTCACAAGCTGAAGAAAGTGAAAGACCAATTGCAAGAAAAAAGATTTCATTATGAAGGTTGTCAAGAACAGGAGCAGAAGTTGTGGAGTCTTCATCCTTGGAGAGATCCAAAGACAGACTAGACACAGCCTGAGAAACTTTGAGCAACTTGCTTAGAGCAGAAGCTTGGAGAGGATGGCCTCCCTTTCTGCCTACACACTTCTGTGATTCTAAAAAACAATAAACAAAAGGTTTGCTCTTTACCTGATGCATTCTCATACCCAGCAAAAGGCTTTTAAAATTATAAAAATAACATTAGGTTACATTAGGTAAATCGACCTTCTCCAGCTTCTCCCCTGCTTATTCCACAACAATAAATCTGTTAAATGCTATTTTTCATTGGAAGACCATGAATCAGGGTCCTTGAAAATAACATCCATTTTTTCAACAAACCTTAGTCCATCTGGTTTATGCTAGATACACTGGTTTTATTAAATTAAACCTTGGCTATACCATCTATCCAGCAACAAAGAAAAACATTGCTGAAGACAATTGATCCAGTCTGATCTAGCTGTCCCGTTTAAAAAAAGAGGAACTTTACTGAAGTCAAAGGAATTTATGCTGACATAATGGTGATTCCTGGGGGAGGAGAATGAATCTTGGCCGCCCAAGGCTGTTTGACAATAGAGAAGAGCAGCTCAGCAGAAGCTAATGGTTTTAAAATGTTTACTTCTATAATTCCTGGGAAGGAACAATACCTCTACAATTCAAGATTTCATGCATAGTTATATTAGGTCAATAGCACAAAATGAATTCTGGCAGAAGAAAGACCTGTTCACCAGGTGGAGATGGGAATTGCTATCATAAATGAGCAAAGCATTCAGGGTGTTTGGGGTAGGGTTACAGTAATAAACAAGGGCTCAGGAAACAATCTAGAATTCATCTATCTCCATTTTATTTTCATTCTTATGTCTGTACTAGGGTGAATTAGATCTACCTGAGCCAATAGAAATGTCTAAATGCAAAATACACCTGAGATCACCACGGTGATCCTTGAGGAAGCCAGAAAGAAAGAAGACTTTGGAAGCTTGTTCCACTTTGTGAGTGAAGTGTAAGAAAGAATCTGCTTGCAGCCTATTGATGACTTTCTTTGCTTAATACTATCAGAAGGATCACATATGTTTTATCTTTGGGTGGCCAGGACAGAAGAGATTTAAGAATACCAACATGTGATATGTTTCTGGATTGTTTTGAGATTTTTGCAAAGATTAAATCTAGTCTTAGTCTATGCACTCATTGTAGTCATTATAAATCTAATCAACACACTAGAATCAATGAGAGAAAAGACAATTTAAGGAGATAATTTTTTTTCTGGTAAATGAGAGCTGAAGCAGAATGTAAAGTTCTTTTGCAAGTTGATAGAGACAAAAAAGCTTTAGACTAGACCATTGAGAGCATACAGCCTCAAGAAAGTAGTAGAAAATGCTTTTTGTAGAAAATAAAAGAACTTTAACATTTATTAAGATTTCACTTGAAATGTAAAACCTTCTATCAATTTAAGTTCAAGAAATGCCTGCTTTGAAATTTCTGTAAGTCTTCATAAGGAAAAGAAAATGTGTAATGACTTTGGAAAACACAGCTGAAAATAACTATTTTGAAGATTAGTAAAAGCTTATTTGGAGGAGAAGATTGCCTCCATGAAAATTAACCTTATAAAAAAAGCTGCATTTCTTAAACTAAATCAGCTGAAGTCTTGTGTGCCTTTAAGAAAAGAATCCAACCCTGGTCTTTTAAAAGTATATGCTTTTTCTAGCATATTCAGACTAATTTAAATTACAAAAGGTCCTTTCTGATTGAACAACAGCTTTCAGTCTTGAATATCACCTTTGGTACAATAGACAATGCAAGGGGGGTTTTTGGTGAGGTCCAGAACTAGCGTAAGTCATTACCAGATCTTACAGACTGAATCAGGACAGTGTAGAAAATATATATAAATATATACATGTATATTCTTTCTGTTTCTGATGGAAGTTCTGGAACTGTCTTTTGTTTAAATTGTACTTTCTGATATTGCCCCACATCATACCTGATGTTTTTTTGCTTCTTCAATGTTCAGTGCCTAAGAAGAGATGAATCACCACCATGAATGAGAGGGTGGCAGATGAAGGGGGTGGGGCCCATGTGACTCTGCCCAGGTTTTGCCATGTTTTCCATCAGGGGCTGACTTCAGGGCAAAGGCAGGGGTGTAGGATGGGCTCCAGAGCCCTTTCCCTGCTGCAGTAGTTAACATGCTGAGTCTGTCCAGCGAGAGGGACATCACTTGCATTCATCTGCCAATGACATATTTCTTCCTCACAACCCAGTCTCAGCACAGCTGGAGCTGGCAGGGATGCCTGGCAGGATCACTGCCCTTGCAGCTGGGCATCTGTTTATTGCAACTGTCTATAGCCAAGGGCACATCCTGCTCTCTTAAGCTTTGGATCTATCTACAGGTGAACAGTAGTTAAGTTAGCAACATACTGGTTAACCTTGTTCAAAACAACCCAGTTAAAAGCAAAACCAAAGCTGAATGGCACAATTTGCATAGAACACCTCAGCTCTCTTTTTAACAATAAGATACATTTTAGAAAAACAATAGCACCTTTGAAGTCATTCTTGAGTGTTATAAAAATGCACAGGAAAGTGTAAGAGCAATTAAAGTAGGGATCCATTTGAGACTGAGTAATGCAACATGTGCTGCTGTCGTCAGGGAACCATGGAGAGCACGGAAATGATCTTCTTTTCTGCCTCGGTAAAGGAGAGACAAGAAATCCTTGATTTTCAAAAATAAAAGGAAGTTTACTAACATAAAGAGCTAATATGGGATGCCTGACCAATTATTGGCCAGTCCCTATTGATGTAGCAGGTGGAAATATGACTTTGAGGTTCTCCAATGTCTTTCATTATAACAGTCTGGTTTCAGCCACTGACATCTTATCCTAAGCCAGACTATTTCATCTATAAGGCTGCAAGGTTTTTACAGGCAGGAAGAGAGGGGAAATTGTGATGAAAATAATATGACCATTCCCGAGACTTGGTTTGCCTGTTTTGAGAATTCAGGCAATTTTTCCAGTGGGATTTTACAGGTTATTGTACATGGCAAGGATGGCTTTCCTCCTGTCCCCTAGAAGATCTTCTCAGGTTCATCCAGAGTTGAGAAGCTTCAGCTGACAGAAATTATCCTATATTAAGCGTGACCTTGTAATTTAAAGTTAGACATAACATATAACCAAAGAGGAGTTGATTGCAGTTGCACAGGCACTTCTTACCTTGGTGGATAGTGCTCTGCACTTGGCTGATGGAACATCAGAAGGCTGAACAACAGTAGCAGCTCACACTGTAGCTTTGCTTTCTTGCACCCTATCCCGTTGCCCCTGACTCCCAGCACCTGCTTGGGCAGAGAGTGCAGGGGAAGCCGATGTCCATCTTGGGGCACAGCAGGGAAAGGCACATCCAGCAGTGCTGTGAAAGCCCTGCAGCTGGGCCAGCAGGGTGCTGTGCTCTCACAAGCATCTCCTGATTCCCAGCACAGCCCAGACACCTGAGCACACAGTTGCCAGTTTCTGGGCTGGAGCTCAGGCTTAGAGCTCAAAAATTTCCTCGATCAACTATCCTCTAGCTTTCCAAAAACCAAAGATGATCTCTGAGCTTACACCTGTCTGGAAAAAGTCTTGGTCTTAAAGTAGGTTTTACTCTTCCCAAGTTACACAGTCCTGGGATTTGAGAGGAGCCGATGTTTTGAATGCACTCTTAGCCTGCTCTGTGAATGCTGTGGTACCAAGAAACATTCCTACACAACCGATAAAATAAGACACTAATTGTTGTATTTATTCCCCTGTGAAGATACATTCTGGCACTACTAATTATAGTTAGTCACAATCTGTTCATCACCTAATTGTTCTCCACAGTGCTAAAGAGAACCAAATATTTACTCATGTGAATTTATTAATATCTAGTCATGAATCATAAGTGCTCTATAATGATTTTATTATTATTATTTAAGGCAAGAAAAAACTGCAGAAAAGGAGATGTGCAAGGCTGAACAGAGGTTGGATGTCAGGGTGCCATGCAGCCTGGGGGGGTCCTTGGCAACCAGGAGTCATGGGGCTCTCCAGCAGTCCAGGGCCCATCCCACCACCCTGGCCAGGATTGGGGCAGCCAGGCCAGCTCCATCCCCAGGCATCACTGTGGATACCACAGCTAGGGGGAATGATGGGGAAGGGGTTCCATGCCCCACTATGTGGGCACCACAGTGGCTGCAGGAGCTCTCCAGCCTGTCAGAGCTGTGGGTCCAAGACCTTCTCTGAGGATGTAAGTCTGGCCTCAGCTGGCATCTCTTCTAGACCTTGCTTTGGTCTGTTGGTGCTTTCAGGATGATATTTCTACTGCATTTAACTTTCACACAGATTAAGCTTTTCAGCGGCACTGCTGGAGAGATGCTTTCTTTAAAACTAGCCTGAATTAAACACATGAGCTGGCACTGCACTAATCAACCAGTAGGACTAATTGACTTTCCCAGCATGTCCTAGAAGAAATGTATCAAAAATACTTTCCTAATGCTAGATATTTTCAGACTCTGAAGGCAGAGTCCTCAAGTCCCCCAGGGAATTACCTTTCCTGCAGTGGACAGGGGTCTGAGGTGGTCTAGCAGCTCACATTGATCCTTGTTTTTTTCCAGATAGATTTGTCTCTTTACAATGTAAATTATTGTGAGTATGGATGTGACAGTTTATTTGATCATCTTGTCATGGAGACCAGCTTCAGAGCAGGTAAGACTACACTGGGGGAGGCTTCTGCAGCAAAAAGGGCTGAAGGAAAGCTCTTTTGGGGGCTTTTTGAAGCCAGGAAAAGCCCTTTGCCTGTGCTGGGGGCTGTCAGTTGGTGGGCGGGCTGCTGAGATAGCCTGGGTGGAGCCAGCACACCCACCATTGTTCAGGTGATAAGTTTTCTCCCGGAGAAAAACAGTGTTTGTGCGTGTCCCCATGGGTCCTGCAGTTGGCTGTAGCCTGTAGGACAGGGTACTAAGCCTCTACCAGTGTACAAGGTAAGTTCGGTCCCTCTAAGTGAGGAAGATTTAACCCCACTAAAGATCAGAATCCCTCTAACGGAGGTTTAGGCGTGGTGTAACCAGAAGCAGTGCTCAGTCGGCAAGGAACAGAACAGCCGCAGCCTTCTTCCTGTTAGCACGTGTGTGGTGGTGAGAGCTCAGCATGGCATCCACTCGGCAGAGGGCTGTGATCTCTGCACTAGCCAGAGTCGATGTGGGGCAGAACTCCCGTGTAAACATGCGGCTGTTCAAGTCACGGGCTGCAGGGAGTGTCAGAGCCTCTCACTGGCAGCAAGTGGCAGCCAAGAGAACTTCTGCTTTTGCTGTGACCAAGTGGATGATGTGCTCAGCCTGGT
>VYZX01011682.1:0-19649 GCA_013401335.1 Brachypteracias leptosomus
AAACCTTAAACCACAACAAAAGGACACTGAAGCCCCAAGAGGCAATAAATTCTTATACACTTCATAATTATGTGGGATTTTTTGGAGGCTTGTGTTTTTTAATGCATAAACTGGGGAAACCCACTTATACTATCAAATCTTCAATACCTATATAAACATCAGGTCTTCCCTACTAAACCTTGAGCCCTTCAGCTGGATTTGTTGCTTTCTCTTCTTTGGTCTCCTGCATGACATTATGATATCACTGACCAAGAATTTAGACCCATCAGCAAAAGGACATGGAGGGACTTTCAAACGAATTAACTGGAGGTGTGGACTGCATCATTCAACTCTGGCACTGCTGTTTATTTCATGCAAAGATTGAATTGACTAAAGTCAAGAACACTCTTCTGAGAGAGAATGTCTATGCAGATATAATGCAATGCAATCTAACTTCACACCTTCATCTAATTCCTCCTAATTTCCCTAGTGTATCTGTTTGGAAAAATATCCTGGAGTCACACCAATCTTTGAATCAACTACACAATCTTTGGCTATAATACAAAATTGGCTACATGCCTAGAACTTCTGGTCTCTGATTTTCTCTTTCATCCAGCGTTTTTCCTTCTAATATTCCAGACAAGTCCAGATGTTTTCTGCTGTTCAAGAAAACAACCAGAGAGCACCCTTAGGGGTTCAATCTTTTACTTTCAGAAAACATTAAATTTGGTCCATTTAATTTCAAAAACACAGATACAGTTTGTCTTTGTATTGTCATGCAAGTACCAATTATTGCATAGTACCTTAAGGCTTCCTAATTCTTTCATGCCTTTAAATGTAATGAAGTCCTGAATTACAGTGTTTTCCATCATTGATTTGTATGGACTTGAAATAGTTAAATTGCTCACCTTGCTGATAAAATTGACTATTTGCTCTGCAAGTGTAGGTACATAACTGTATTCTAATAAATACTGAATCCAAGTCACTATTTTCTCAAAAAGTTCCTGCTCTTTATAATGATTTATCAATTATGTGGCTTGAGACAAACTCTTTTGGAAATAAAATTGAAGAAACTTGATTTTAATAATGTTACAGCATTATATTCACTTCTTAACTCTCCTTCCTAGTCATCGCCATATCTTTAGCTGGATCTAGACTGGATTTCTTGAGACATTTCTTGAGCAAATACTGAGGTTATCTGTCACTCCTAATGATTTATAACACAGCCTTGTGCTTAGTGAAAAAGAGTAGCTCTTTTGATCCTACAGAGCACATTTATTAAATAGGAAGAAATTTCATTAACGTTATGCCAACGTCACAATTTCATTTATCCTTCCTCTGCACAGTTTTTCATCTTTGTTCATTAGCAAACAACACTTAAGAAAACTGCTGTTAATTACCAGAATTTCTTATTTGTCTCTAATATACTTTTTACAGAATCACAGAATTTCTATGGTTGGAAAGGACCTATAAGATCATCAAGTCCAATCATTATTTATTTCTACCAGGCCCACTTCTACACCATATCCTTAAGCATCCTGTCTAGACACATCCAGAGATGGTGATTCAACCACCTCTCTGGGCAGCCTGTTCCAGTCCTTGACAACCCTTTCAGTGTAGAAGTTTTTTCTAATGTCCAACCTAATCCTCCCTTGGTATTACTTAACGCCATTTCCTCTTGTGCTGTAGATGTGGCTTGTAAGAAGAGATCGATGCTTGTCTCCCTACAACCTCCTTTTATGTAGTTGTAGAGAGTGATAAGGTCACCCCTCAGTCTCCTCTTGTTCAGGTTAAACAATCCCAGTTCCCTCAGCCACTCCTTGTAAGACTTATCCTCAAGACACTTCACCAGCTTTGTTGCCCTTCTCTGCTCCCTCTCCAGAACCTCAGTGTCTTTCTTGTACTATGGTGCCCAAAACTGAACACAGTACTCAAGGTGTGGCCTCACCAGCATCGAGTACAGTGAGACAATCACTCCTCTAGTCCTGCTGACTACACTGTTCCTGATACAAGCCAGGATGCCATTGGCCTTCTTGGACACCTGGGCACACCGGTGGCTCATGTTCAGACAGATGTCAATCAAAACCCGCAGGTCCCTTTCTGCTGAGCAGCTTTCTAGCCACTCCACACCAGGTCTGTAGCTTTGCATGGGTTTGTTGCAGCCCAAGTGCAGGACTCGGCGGTTGGCCTTTTTAAAGCTCATACAATTTACCATGGCCTATCAGTCCAGCCTGTCCAGGTCCCTCTTATTTCATGCTGGCTAATTACAGTATTTCCTTTGAATCATGTCTTAATCATATTTATACATATTTAAACACTGCTGGTCACAACCCTCTCAGCTCTGTCATTCAGCCAGTTCTCAATCCATTTCACTGCCCACTCATCTAATCCACACTTCCTAAGCTTGCCTATGAAGCCTTGCTGAAGCCAACCTAGGCAACATCCACTGCTCTCCCCTCATCTACCCAGCCAGTCACACCGTCATAGAAGGCTGGCACATTGGTCAAGCATGATTTACCCTTGGTGAATCCATGCCAACTACTCCTGATAACCTTCTTTTCCTCCACACGCATAGAGATGACCTGCAGAATGAGCTGTTCCATCACCTTTCCAGGGATGGAGGTGAGGCTGACTGGTCTGTCATTTCCTGGGTCCTCCTTCTTGCCCTTTTTTCAAGACTGGAGTGACACTGGCTTTCATCCAGTGCTCAGGCACCTCTCCTGTTCTCCATGACCTTTCAAAAATGATGGAGAGTGGCTTACCAATAACATCAGCCAGCTCCTTTAGCACTCGTGGCTGCATCCCATCAGGGCCCAAGGATTTGTAGGCCACATTTCTGACACACCACCCATGTCAGTATGTCATCATCAACGCACTGCAGAAAGCTCCTGGACTGTGTGTTGCAAGCTCTGTGGCCTTTCCAGCAAATATCAGGGTGGTTGAAGTCACCTGATCTTGAGGCCACTTCTACCTGTTTGCAGAAGGCCTCATCAACTTCCTCTTCCTGATCAGGTGGCCTGTAGTAAACACCCACAANCAAAGAATGCATTCAGTATCTCCGCCTTCTTGGTATCCTCTGTCTCCAGGGCACCCACCTTTTCAGCAGCAGGCCCACACTTTCCCCGGTCTTCCTTTTCCTGCTGATGTACCTGAAGAAGCCCTTCTTGTCTTTTACAGCATTTGCCAGATTTACTTCCAAGAAGGCCTCAGCCTTTCTCATTGTATCCCTACATACTCTGCCAACATTTCCATATTCCTCCCAAGTGTCCAGTCCCTCTTTCCACATACTGTAAACTTCTTTCCTCCATTTGAGTTTTTCAAAAGCTCCTTGCTCACCCATGCAGGTCTCCAGCCTCCTCTACTTGATTTTTTATTCATACGGATACACCGATCTTGAGCTTGGAGGAAGTGGTGCTTGAACACTAACCTGTTCTCTTGGGCCCCTGTACCTTCTAGAGTCCTAACCCATGGGATTCCTCCAAGTAGGTCTTTGAAGAAGTCACAATTAGCTCTCCTGAATTGAGGTTGCAATTCTACTTAGTGCCCTGCTTCTTCCTTGAATGATCCTGAACTCCACCATCTCATGGTCACTGCAGCCAAGTCTGCCCCTAGCTTTCACATCCCCAACCAGACTATGTTCATTAGTACAAGTTCCAGCAGCGCATCTTTCCTTGTTGGCTCCTCCACCACTTGTGTCAGAAAGTTATCTTCAGTGCATTGAAGGAACTTACTGGACTGGTTGAAAATATAATTTGTTGCTTTTTGAAAATCTTTTATTTTTCTTGTGTTTTATAAAGAACAGATCAAGTAAGGGTAATGCTCTCTTTAAAGCATTTCTCTATTTTATCTTATTGGATTTCTTATCCACTTTTAATGATAATTATAATAAATGTATTTCTAAAAAAAAATAAATATAGTTTTAAAATCTAAACCCAAAGCTATGCATCTTCTCCATTTGGGTTAACAACAACAAAAAAGGAATTCATGTCTAGTGTGCTATAACCCCTTTGTTCTCTGATTCTGTTCTGATGTCCTTAATAAAGTGCTGTTGCCATTCCTCAAACATCACCATAAGAAATTATTATGTTTTGCAATTCCTTTAGTGATGTATATGAAGACATAATCTTTATGATAGACACTGCTTTTGAGACCTTACTACTGAAATGGAGCAGATTCAGCTAAAATCATGTAGACTTGATTTCCTGAACATGAAATAGGATTGGTATCAAGTCACTTTATGGAGAAGAAATATTCAAGGAGAATTTTTCTTTCTTTCTTTCTTTTGTTATTCTGAGAGCATTTCCACTTGTCCAAGAAAATCTGAAGCTAGGCAGGCTCTAAAGGAAATAAAAGTCATTATCTCTTTACCTTTTAATCTTTTCTCTTTACGTATATATTACCTGCATAGGTTTTACTCAGTGATTCGAAATAGAAACCATGTCCCATTCACTGAGAGAATAGTTATGTCTTACTTGAATACAATTTGTGCCATTAGAGCAAAATTTTCTGACTCACTGATCTTACCACAGAGATTTCCCCACCCCACTCTTTCCCTCTTGGGATAACCAGTGAAACTGCTACTTTCTATATGCAACTTTCTAGGAAATAAAAAGCAGCATGAAAAAATTGAAAATCCCCAACAAAAATGAAACCCTAACACTTAGAATTTTACTTAGTTCAGCATCAGTTAGCCTGTGTCAAATGATTTCATCTATTGCTACAATAAAGGAATTTGAACAGTATCAAAAAAAACCCAAACAGAAAGACCTTATCTACAAATAAAATTAGACAGCAGCCCCCTATCCCTCAATAATTTATTTTGAAGCCCTTCTTACCAGCCTCTTTCCAAAGCCACCATCTGGAGTAGACACTAGTGTGAAGCTGCTGTAGAAGAGACAAACTGAGAATGGACTGGAGAAAAGCCACTGGGGACTTCGACTATCAATAAACCAACTGAAAAAGGCTATCTCTTTCTTTGGCTCTCTAGAGAAACCAAAGGATCATTTGTACAAATTGTTTTAAAGTTAGTCTGTTTTCCTCTTTTTCCTTACTCTGAGTATTTTTGAAGTGATGCACGATTTCCTTCTGAACATTAACAAACCTGGGAGATTAACAAGGTGGATCCTGCCCGTGTGCTTACAAGCTTTCCTACTCTGATTTGGGCTTCAAAGGGTAATTGCTTACTTTCTCCAAATGTTTTAAAGCGTGGTTAAAAGAATAACTGGAGATAATTTGTTTGTGGTCTTTATTTGATTTTGCAACAATTTTCAGGTTGGCATATTTTTTGCAATTAAATTTGTTTTATTTATATATTTAATTATAAGTGGAAACCTCCCTCTTTTAACAAAACATCATTAGCTCACTGACACGCCTTTATATCATCAGTAAAGGAAGAAAGGATGAAGTATGGCAATGTATGAGCATGTCATTCAGTTGAGAACAGATTTTACTTTTGGTTGGTAAGTACTCACAGGCTGTTTATTTAGAGCCTTAACCTGATATATTTTTAGGACAGACAGATATTGCAATATAATTTTTTTAACCACATTTTCTGTGATTTTTCACTGGCATGTTTGGTGTAATTCTATGTTCTTCTCCCTTTTGCTAATTTTAAGCTTTTTTCCTACCTTTATCCTTAAAACATTGTGCAGCGATGTGGATTAAATCAAGCCTTGCATTATACCTATATAGCACAATGATACTCCCAGTGCATTTTAAAAGTGGAGAAAAGTATCCTACATTTAATGTGCAACAGCTATTCTGTACCGAATTCCTATGTTGCTGCTGTAAATTCCCAAGCCCTTAAATTTTTGTAGACAACTGGTGCCATCTTACTCCATTTCTTAAAATCTGAAGTTTTATTTCTTTTATAGCTACCATATATTTCAATTACTTTAGGTGTACATGTTTAAGCTGAAATAGACTGGAACAGAACTGCTATAAAATGTGTTACAGCAAACATGAGACTTTGGCAGGTGGTAATACAATGTTTGATTTAGTTGCAATTATGATGTGATTAGGAATATAAAGCTGAAAAAACCCACTTTGCTTCTTTGCCAAAGGCAAAAATTACAATTAGCTTTTTCACACAGTGCAAGCACATGCTATCTGCACTACAACAGTTGCAGATATATTTTTTTTCTTCTGTGACATTGAAATTATTCAAGTTATATCAGTTTTCATGATTATCATTCAATTAAACAGATTTTCCACAAACTACACTTATCATTTAAAAAGAAAGAAAGAAAAAAGTTACCTTCTCCTAACTTTACCTTTTACTTTATTCTGGCTACTCTTATCTAAGTAACTTTAGAAATTATGCTAAAGATTCACATGAATTTTTAATGGAATGGAAAAAAATAAGGGTGAAAGGCACTCTGTAAGCTTATCTAGCCCAACCTTCTGTTCCATGGCAAAATTAATTATTTCTAAATCATTCCCAGTATGTGTAATTGGCTTAAGCTATCAGTTAAACTTTTGGGTTGTTCCCAGTCTTTGCTGTCCTATGTAATGCCTAAATAAGCTGTTTAAATCTGCTTTATTGTACTATTGTGCTTCTTACTGTTTATTCCTCATCATAACCACAATGAAAAGAAAATGTTGTGCTCCTTTCCTATTTGTAGATAACACTGAGATGTTGGAAGACTTCTGTCACCCTGTAGTTTTCTCGAGTATTCTTTATTTCTATGTTTCTATATTTCTCTAATATTCTTCAGTATTCTCTGAACTGAACAACAATTTCTTTTGGCTTTTTCTTATAGGTCATGTTTTCAAAATTTGCAATAAGTTTCATTGCTCTCCTTTGTACAATTTCCAATGGTATTTCTTTACTGTGATATCCAAAAATACAAAATACTGTAGCTGCTACTAATACTGTAATACTAAGTAAAACATAGATGCTATACTGAACGCATTTGATGATTTCTACCAAGGGCAGAACTAGGCATTTGCACATATTTAAAAACCAAAATAAAACAGATATTTCAGTGTTATTAATTCTCAATTTTACTAAGATACTTTGAATTACAAGTCCATCTTCCAAAAGAGTTGTAACTACTCTTCACTTGTAACTGCTGAACACACTATTCTATTGGTCCTTGTTGAAATACTGAACAGAACCAGAATCAGAGAACATCAATGAAATCCTTCAATGAATACATAGTCCCAGTGGGACAGCTAGTAATTGATTCCTGGTCTCTCGGTGCAGTTACCCCGTTAGCTTTATACACACCTTAAAGCACCTGTTTCCCTAACTTGCCTGGAAAACCCTTAGACAAAAAGAGGGGTTAAGGAAGAAACAGTATGGTACAATTTATTCATTAAGATGACATGTTACCATGTATGTTTAGCTTCCCCTATCAGTGTTAAGTCCTTCATTGGGATATAAAAATAAGTTTAATTTGGAGCAGCATAATGTATATCACTAGTTGACGAAGCTGAAAAGCCATAAGACCTTTTTCTAACTTTATACTGATTTGAAAGAAGTAGAAGCACACCCTGCTTAGCACCCAGTTATTATCATCATTATACTAGATTCCAGAATAGCATCAAGAAAATACACTAGTGAGAGAACATGGTGCAGAAAAGTACTCCAAGGTAGAGTTAGGTCAATAGGTTGTATAGTAAAGTTTCTATGTACTATGGCTTAGAATATAACTTAAAAAAAATAGTAGAATAAGACTATTTGATCTCTTTTTAAAAAGTTGAAAGATCAAGTCCAGTTTTCCATGGCTATTTCTTCACATAGACATAACACAGCTGACATTAAGGTTATAAGTGAAAATAGAAGCAGTCAGCTGAAGTAAAGGGCATTAAATCTGGGAAAAGAACAGAATATTTTTATCCTCTTTTTTTTATATATACTAAAGACTGGTTTGCTGCCTGCCCCAGTGCATTGCTGTTGGATAATTGAGACTACCCAAACTAAAGCAGACAGTCATAGCACAGTGTGGATGTGGACACCCTGTGGGTTCTCTGAAAGCACACTATCAATATCAAGAAGTCCTTCTCACCCCCCTCAGTCCATTTGCCTTTAAAACCTCACAAGAAGCATTGTGATCCTGTTACATATTCAAAGAAGAATCTTAACTTTGTCCGGACGTTCTTCTGCCAATATAAAAATTAAATTGTCTTTTAAGAAGTTCACCTCCTGTAATTATGGAAGAATAATTATAAACAGAATAATTTTCACAGACTTTCAAAGTTTATGAATGCAGAGATATACTTACAAGAAAAGTATAAATGAGAAAGGAGATTTTCACATTGGTAATTAGTTTTGAGCAAGTGTGAAATAAATTGTTTGTGTCAAGAACCCTGTTTGTATTATCATACTAAGCAACTTAAAAACAGTTAAGTGTAGTAAGTTCTGGTTTTAAATATAAAGTAAATTGTAAAATGAGAGATTTCTTTCTTCAGGCCCTTCAAGGCTGGAAATATGTTACAAATAGCTCTGCTTTTTAAGCAGCCTTTGCTAAGGAACAGATCATTGAAGCAGCATGGCTGAAAATTTTGGAGCAGCTACAAGTGCTTTGCTCTGCTGGAAAGCTACAAGTGCAATCACAGCCTCAGCACTTGCAGTCACTGGAGAGGAGCTCCCCATAAAGGTCTGAAAAGTTACTTCTTTCTTCTTCTGCAAGCCAGCCTGCAAAACTGAACCTCTGCGGTGCAACAACCTAACCACATACCCAGAGAGACTTCTCACTGTCACGGGTTGTCTAATATCACTTCTCTTTTGCAATCTACTCCTGCATTGGACATCACCCATGTCATGTCTCTCTTTTTAATACTCTGTGCATCAGTGCAGTGAGGCAGAGACCTCTTTTTATTCTGCCATTGTATGCTCTGTAGCATCAAGGAATCTCAGGCTTGATTATGGCTCCAAGACGCTAATGTGGCAGAAATAATTACGTAGTAGAAAAGGACAATGGGAAGCTCTTAGAACTTTATCTCTGCCTTGGGCCACAGATCCAATCTGGAAAAAGCTATTGATTATGTCAGGTGAATTATCAATTGCCAAGTCTTTGGCAGAAAGCTGGTAATTGTAAAAATTCTCATTTTACATAGGGAAAGCTAAGAACAGAGAAAAATACTAGAAAGGTATGTTGTGGATGGTTTTTTTGCTTTGCTTAGTTTTTGTGGGGGCAGGTTAAGCATCTTCACACATGTGAAGAAAACAGAATACATTAATATCTTTGATTTCACCTTTGAGCACAGCACTCTAACCATTTCATTACTATCTGAAGTTCAATTCTTGACATCAGAAAATACGTTGGTAACCAAGCCTTGTTAATTATTTTCTGAAATCTGAGGAAAAAGTGCTTTGAGGTGCTTCCCCTAGCAAGACACTGTTAGCTGAATTAAAGCCTTTCTGATAAAGGTAAGTAAATCCTGTTACATATTTCCTACACTAAAGTCCATTCATTCTGAGGAAGACTACAGTTGGCATGTTATAAAGCCATAATGTGGAATCAAAAAAATGAAGGTGTGGCTTTAGACTTCTCTTGAAATCTGTTCTAAACTGTTTCAGAGATGTGGCTGTTGGAATGGGTAACATCACTTTTCTGCAGTGCCCTGGTTTCACTGGGATAGAAACATAGAATTACTTTTCTATTCAGGAAAACTGCAATTTGAGAACACTGTAGCAACTGATTTGGTGAGAAGAAAGTTGATAAAACACTTTGGTTTCGATCATTGCCAGCCACAGTATTACAGAACGGTAGGGGTTCAAGGGACCTCTGGAGATCATCCAGTCCAATCTGCCTGCTGAAGCAGGTTCACCCAGAGCATGTTGTACAGGAACACATCCAGGATGGTTTTGAAAGTCTCCAAAGAAGGAGACTCCACAACCTTGATGGGCAGGTTGTTCTAGTGCTCCATCAACCTCACAGTAAAGAAATTTTTCCTTAAGTTTAGGTGGAACTTCCTTTGTTAAAGTTTGTACCCATTGCCCCTTGTCCTGTCACTGGACACCATTGAAAAGAGACTGGCCTCATCCTCTTGACACTCCCTGTTTACATATTTATAAGCATTGATAAGATCCTTTCTCAGTCTTCTCTTCTCCAGGCTAAACAGACCCAGACCCTCAGCCTTTCTTCATAAGAGAGAGGCTCCAGCTCCCTCATCATCTTTGTAACTCTCTGTTGGATTATCTCCAGCAGTTCTTTCTTGAACTGGGGAACCTGTAAATGGTCACAGTACTCCAAAGGTATGGCCTCCCTAGGGCAGAGTAAAGAGTGAGGAGAACCTCCCTTGACCCGCTGACCACACTCTTCTNCTCCTTTAGCACTCGTGGCTGCATCCCATCAGGGCCCAAGGATTTGTAGGCCACATTTCTGACACACCACCCATGTCAGTATGTCATCATCAACGCACTGCAGAAAGCTCCTGGACTGTGTGTTGCAAGCTCTGTGGCCTTTCCAGCAAATATCAGGGTGGTTGAAGTCACCTGATCTTGAGGCCACTTCTACCTGTTTGCAGAAGGCCTCATCAACTTCCTCTTCCTGATCAGGTGGCCTGTAGTAAACACCCACAACAGTATCACCCATATTAGCCTGCCCCTTAGTTCTTACCCATAGGCTTTTAGGATGTTCTTCATCCCCCCCCCGGGAAAGCTCAATACATTTCAGTTGCTCTCTCACATAAAGAGCAACTTCACCACCTCGTCTTGCTTGTCTATCTTTCCTAAAAATTACATAGTCATCCATGACGGCATTCCGGTCATGAGAGCTATCCCACCATGTCTACATAATTGCACTGAGATCATGGTATGTGGGTCTCCATAACGATCAAAGTTTTTAGCAGTTTCAAGTTTAAGAGGTGCTAAAGCTAGGAGGATTGAAAGCCAGCACAGCTGACCCCAGCTGACCAACAGAAATATTCCATACCATAAAAGTCATGCTCACTATAAATTGGCAAGGTTGCTGGGGATGCTCTCCTCACCTCAATGGTTGCCATTCTTGGAGGGTCTAGCCCATCATTCTGCTCACAAGGCCTATTCTCCTGTTTGGTGTGACTGTCATGTTTTTGCTGGACCAGTGGTGTTCACAGTGCTTGACATCTAGCGTTCACTGTCGAGAGTGCGCAGTTCATGACCACTACATAGGCTGAGTATAGCTTTCTATACATTATATTAGTATTAATATTAGAGGGTTTTAAAACTTTATTAAACTAGTTCCCATTTCAACCCACAGGTTTCCTTTCCTCTTCCTAACTCACCTTCTCAGGTGTGGGAAGGGCCATTGGGTGATAGAACTGACTAAATGAAGACATGCAATCATTTCAATCTTCACATAGCTTTAAGGCATTATGGGCTTTGTAAAAATCCTGAAGAGATAGCAGAAAGGCAAAAACTTGCATGTAAAATTTTACTTGTAGAAAAATTACTCATAAAACTTGGTGGTTTGTTAGCACTGAAAGAAAATGCTTAAAATTTGGAGTAAATCCTTCAAGTTTAAAAAACAGTTATTGACATTTATAAATTCAGTATATGAGTCTATAGAAGTATCTCCCAATTGACATTAAGTCCAGTATACCTTTTACACAACACTATTAATACAGAACAAGAGTACAACTCAGTACTTCAAGTCATTTCCATTTGGTAGATGCAAAAGCCAGTAATCCACCTTATATTATGACATATAATATAACCTCAGCTGATAACTTAATGAAAACAAAGTAATGAAAGGTTAAGTTGGAGGGAAAACAAAAAAAAATCACAAATGGGCAAATGAGAGTTTCAGGAAATGAGAGAAGCCATTCAGGACAGACGCATTGCAGGAACTGTCTTGAAAGAATTAACAACAAAATTCAAAAATATATCTACAGTTTTCCAGGAGATCTTGGATAAGTAGTATTTCCCAGTTGTCGAACTCTGACACTGGTGTAGCTCAAGCCAGAGTGGATGAGGTGTCCCCTGCCCCCCTACTTTTTCAGAATAAAATAGATAAATAGAAGAATAGGTTTGAACCTAGAAGGAATAAATGAGACAGAAGTATAAAGAAATCTCATATTTTTGTTTTTAACAAAGAAAAGAAAAAAAAAAAAAAGAGATGTTCCCAAGTAGTATGGGATACAAAGTTATACTATATAACTTTTTACACCTTTGCTTTTCCTGCCCATCCCTATTACAGTGGTGAAATGGTTGAAGAACATTAGATCACAATTCTTACATAAATTTCACCTTGTATGACTCAAGTCCTTTTGTAACATTGTCGTCTTTGTTGTCTTAATTAACATCTATATTGTCATTATTATATTAACTTTGATTAGATTATGTTTAATATAATAAAACGTTATCCAAAGTTTTGTCTGAGGACTTGAATATAGAAGCTCATGTTTCTCATTTATTCACTCAAAGCTAAATTTTCTGCAGTACTGAAGTTATGATTTTATTTATTTATTATTTAAAAGTCCAGAGTCTGAGCCATACAAAAATTGAAATGGCCTATTCTCATATTTGGCACAAGAACTGGAACTCCAGCCAAGTGTAAGGAAGAGCTTTTCTGAAATGGAGCTTAATTTCAATCATATGCGAGGGAATGATGCTGTAAGTTGCTCGTTTCGAGTCTGTCCCCAGGTCATAAGAAAAGCATTTGGACTTTTATGGAGATACCTCATCATTATCTCTTTCAAAGCCTCATCAAATCTAGAGGACAAATCTGTCTTGGCCAAACTGGTACTAAAAGGAAGCTGTTCATTCAGTTTAACTTAATCTTTTTCCTTCTCAATATAGGGCAGAAGGACTTTAGTCTCCATAGTTATCAGGATATTTCCTTTGAACTTCTTCTAGAATACTTTTATCTCTTCCACATGCACTGACACACAATCCTCCAAAGTATGTAGGTACTTGTGAAACACTTTGTGCTTTGTTGCCAATTCTTTGCTGGATGTAACAGAGGAATTTTAGTTAAAGCCAAATTTCTGACTTGCTGATGTATTTTAATATTTAGTAATGTCTTACTATAAATCGACTTCAGAATATTACAGGTGAAAGACTAAATCAATAGCATTTATTCTGATAGTGTTTTTTTTGTTATTATTGTACCTCATTAGGCATTTTGAGTTAATATAGTTGCATGCTCTCTAAATTAAAGAAAGTATTGTTTTGAAATTAAAAATGTGCTTTTTATATCAATATCTATATACTGGGAATAAGAAACTCATGAAAGATAGGTTATTTGGCTGAGGTTTTGGGGGGAAGGTAGGTTTATATCACTTAATTTTTTGTTCCACTTTTAGACTTCAGGATTAAACCATTTTTAGCATTCCTCCAAAACTATTCCCTTTCAATTCAAAGACAAGTTTTCATCAAATGAAAAATAACTCTTCTATGTAGACACTATATTCATTCTAAATTGATATCAAATGTCCACCAAAAAAACAACCAACCAAAAAGACAAAAAAAACCTCAAAGGAAAAACAAACTTTGAGGTAATTCTTTGCCTAAAAGATTAATTTAAAAAGATTTTACATGGAAACATCTACAAGCAATTCCATGGTCTACATCATTGTTTCTCAAAGTGTGACTCTTTGGACTGATTACTTCTACAGCACTAAGAAGTGAGCTGCCCTTGTACATACCAACATTCAAACCCTCTCCTCTTACTACAAGGTCCAGTGCTCCACATGCAGCTTGCCATGGAATTACTTTCATTGTTGCCTTAATAGCTCACTATAAAGCCTGGAAGTATGGTGTATATTGGGATTCTCCAGTACTGGATACCAGTAGTGGTATGAATACTATGTCAAAGTGGTGCTATTTGGGCTACCATCTTCTTTGTAAAGGGAGGCAAACAACAAGTGGACTCCAGTCAAAGAGTTGACACTCCATCCAAATAAAAAAAAAAAGGACATAGGGCTGGAGTGCACCTCTTACCTTGCATGGATGCAATAGATGAAAGGATGGAAATTGCTTGTATTGATCCCATTGCAGTATTGCATAAATATTTTTCTTTGAGAAACAGACAACTGAACAAAACCAAACCAAAAAAAACCCAACAACCAAACTATTGAATAGAGAGTGGTTTGGGTTGGAAGAGTCCTTTAAAGGTGATCTAGTCCAACACCCTTGCAGTGAGCAGGGATGTCTTTAACTAGATCAGGTTGCTCAGAGCCCTGTCCAGCCTGATCTTAAATGTTTCCAGAGATGGGGCATCCACCACCTTTCTGGGCAACCTGTTCCAGTGTTTCACCACCCTGAGCATAAAAAATTTCTTCCCTATATCTAGTCTAAATCTACCCTCTTCATTTAAAGCCATCACCCCTTGTCCTATCACAACAGGCCCCACTGCAAATTCCCACTGCCTTAAATGTAAATAACAGCTTTATTCATTCATGTTATTTTATACCTATAGTCACAAAAGTCATCATTCAAAACAAAGTTGAATCCAAGACTCCATATCACATATTCTGCTACTATTAAAAATTGTTAGCAATCAATAAGTTAGGAATGGCAAGTATTTTTCTACCTATGTATTCTGTAAAAATAACCAGTAACTGAAGTTTTCTATTTGTGGTTGTCCAAAGACTGTTGTCTAAATATTAGATTGAAAATAGAAGAGACTGGTCTTTTATTCAGGGAATGCAAATGCTCCCAAACACAACTCTCATTGACAGCTGAAGGAGAATATATGTGATACCAGGGATCTTTCTGATAAGAAAGATGATTTAAAGGACATTTTTGAGCTCTCTGAGAAAGCAACAAAGGAATCACGATAAAGGCTTGTCTAAAGTTACACCTGAATTCTCTCAGTGTCTGATATCCCTAATTATCTGACAGTCACTGCAAGACATTGTGGGAATGTAAGTTATAAGGGCAGAAATCTAAATTATTAGGCCATTCTTGATTTTACTGCCTCAAGAATGAAAGAAGACGACTCCACATCTACACCTTTTAAATACCCCCAGGGATGGTGACTCCATCACTTTCCTGGGCAGCCTGTTCCAGTGCTTTACAACCCTTTCTGTGAAAAATTTTTTCCTAATACCCAATCTAAACCTCTCCTGATGCAACTTGAGGCCATTTCCTCTGTTCTATTGCTTACTACATGGGAGAGCAGACCAACCCCCATCTCAATGCAACCTTCTTCCAGGTAGTTGGAGAGAGCAATAAGGTCTCCCCAAGCCTCCTTTTCTCCAGGCTAAGCAAATCCAGTTCCCTCAGCCACATCTCATAAGACTTCTTCTCTAGGCACTTCACCAGCTTCGCTGCCCTTCTTTGGACACACTCCAGCACCTCAACGTTTTTCTTGTAGTGAGGGGCCCAAAACTGAACACAGTATTCAAGGTGTAGCTTCACTCAGACCAAGTAGAGGGGATGATCGTTTCCCTAGTCCTGCTGGCCACACTATTTCTGACACAATCCAGGATGCTGTTGACCTTCTCAGCCAGCTGTCAACAAACATCCTCAGGTCACTTTCTGCCAGGCAGCTTTCCAGCCGCTCTTCCCCAAGCCTGTAGCATTGCATGGGGTTGTTGTGACTAGGTGCAGGACCCAGCACTTGGCCTTGTTGAATCTCATGCATTTGACCTCAGCCCATTGATCCAGCCTGTCCAGATCCCTCTGAAGAGCGTCCCTACCTTCAAGCAGATCAACACATTCTCCTAACTTGGTGTCATCTGCAAATTTGCAGAGGGTGCCCTCAATCCCCTCATGCAGATAATTGAGAAAAATATTAAAAAGAACAGGCCTCAATACTGAGCTCTGGGGAACACCACTTGTGACTGGCTGCCAACTGGATTCAACTCCATTCGCCACCAGTTTCTGGGCCTGGCCATCTAGCTGTTTTTTTATCCAGTGAATTGTATGCCTATCTAAACCATGAACAGCCACCTTCTCCATAAGAATGCTGCGGGAAACAGTGTCAAAATCTTTAGTAAAGTTCAGATAAACAATATCCACAGCTTTTCCCTCATCCACTAAGGGACTCACCTTGTTATAGGAGATCAGGTTAGTTAAGCAGGATCTGCCTTTCATAAACCCACACTGACTGGGCCTGATCACCTGGTTGTCCTATATGTGCAATGTGATGGCACTCAAGATGATCTGCTCCATAACCTTCCCTGACACAGAGGTCAGACTGACAGACCTGCAACTCCCCAGATCCTTCTTCTGGCCCTTCTTGTAGATTGATGCTACATTTGCTAACCTTCAGTTCACTGGGACCTCCCTAGTTAGCCAGCACTGCTGATAAATTATAGAAAGTGACTTAGTGAGCACTTCCACCTGCTCCCTCCGTATCCTTGGGTGGATCCCATCCAGCCACATAGACTTAGGTGTGTGTCTAAGTGGAGTAGTAGGTCACTGACCATTTCCTCTTGGACTATGTGCCTTCATTTTGCTCCCTGTCCATATCTTCCAGCTCAGGGGGCTGGGCACTCAGAGAACAACTGGTCTTACTATTAAAGATTGAGGCAAAGAAAACATTCAGTACCTTGGCCTATTCCTCATTTTTTGTCACTGTGTTTCACTGTGCATCCAATCGAGGATGGAGATTCTCCTTAATCCTCCTTTTTGCTGTTAAAGTAGTTATAGAAATATTTTTATTGTCTTTTATGGCAGTCACTAGATTAATTTCTAGCTGGTCTTTGGCCTTTCTAATTTTCTCCCTGCATAACCTCATGGAATCTTTGTAATTTTCCTGAGTGGCCTGCCCCTTCTTCCACAGGCCATAGACTTTCCTTTCTTTCCTGAGTTCCAGCCAAAGGTCTCTGTTCAGCCAGACTGGTCTTCTTCCCTGGCAGCTCATCATGGCACACCGGCATGGCCTGATCCTGTGCTTTAAAGTTTTTTGTCTTGTGGAATGTCTGGCTTTCTGGATTCCTTTGCTCTTTAGGACTACATCCCAAAGTGACACTGTCAATTAGTCTCCTAAACGTGTCAAAGTCTGCCCTCCAGAAGTTCAGTTCTACTGACCTCACCTTCTTACATCTTCAAGAATGAAAACTCTTATCATTTCATGATCACTATACCCTAGACAGTCTCCGGCCTTCACATCACCCACAAATTCTTCTCTGTTTGTTAAAAACAGGTCCAGCAGGAAGCCTTCCCTATTTGGTTCTCTCACCAGCTGTGGTAGGAAATTATCTTCCACACACTCCAGGAACCTCCTAGATTGTTTCCTCTCTGCTGTATTGTATTTCCAGCAGAAATCTGGTCAGTTGAAGTCCCCCATGAGAACAAGTGGTAGTGATTGTGAGACTTCTCCCAGCTGCTTATAGAATATTCCATCTGCTTCTTGATCCCGGTTGAGCGATCTGTAACAGGCTCCCACCATGGTATCTGCCTTGGTGGCCTTCCCCATGATTCTTACCCCGTAGACTCTCAACCTTATTATCACCATCATTACACTCAAAACAATCAAAACACTCCCTAACACACAGGGCCACTATACTGCCTCTTCATCCTGGCCTATCCCTTCTGATGGGTTTATAGCCATCCACCATAGCACTCCGATTGCGTAAATCATCTCACTATATCATAGTTTTCCTGCTGTACAATGGCTTCCAGCTCCTGCTGTTTGTGGCATTGATGTAGATGCACTTCAGTGGTCCATTAATTCTATCACCTTTTTTGGGAAAGAAGACCTAATTCCTACCTGACCATTCCCAGGAGCTTCCATGATTTCTAAGCCATCAACATCCCTTCTGTCTTTTCTATCCTATGGCACTCTTTCCCCTACCTGCACTGGGATGGCAGACTAAGGACCTCACTAACACGCTGTCCCACAAACACTGATATCACTGCCCTCAGGCTTATCTCCAGCAAGCCAGGTTTTATCAGTTTCCCCTTTCAAATCTAATTTAAAGCTCTTCTGCTGAGCCCTGCCAACACCTGTGCAAAAATCCTTTTGTCCCTTTGAGACAGGTGTACCCCATCTGTTGCCAACAGGCCTGGTGTTGTGTAAACTGATGCATGATCAAAAATCCTGAAGTCCTGCTGGTGACACAAGGCTCGGAGCTAGTTATTGATCTGATGTGTCTTCTTGTTTCTTCCCTCATCATTCCCTGAAACTGAAGGAAAAGAGGGCAACACTGCTTGTGCTCCTGATCCCTTGACCAGTTATGCCAAGGCCTTGAAGTCTCTCTTGATTGGCCTCAGATTTCTTGTTACAAGTCCATCACTGTCTACCTGAAAAGTCANTGGTAAAAGGCTTAATAGAAGTTTCTTTGCTGCATGTTATTTAACTTTAGTTAACTACATATACCCATAAGATATATGAAAAAGGCATGAAAAGGGGAAAAAGATATGTCAAATTGAATCTGGTGCGAGTGAAGTGACAGTGGTGTCTTCTCCAGATACTTCATTGCTCTAAAGTGTCATTTCATTTACGTGTGCAATGTGTCTGCAGTGGCCCCAGCAGGCTTCAAAACAGGATCATAACTTGGCTGTAAAGAGTAATTTTATGTCCATTAGACCATTAAAACAGATCCTAACATATCTCATTTATTAAAAAGAAGCCAATGTTTTCTGAAAAATAGCTCCTTATTCCCAGATGGAATAAGAGCTGCTCTCTGCAGACGCAGAGACATTTGGCAGTTATGATGTGGTGTTGACACAGCTGCAGGCCCTGGCAGCTAAGCCAGTTTCACATGGCTCTGCTCTTTTCTTCCTCTCACTTTCCCCTCAAAATCTAGGGAAAAGTACTGGGCAGTTTCTCACCTGGCCTAGTTGACATTACAATACTCCATCTCTGTCTTGTTTGATGTAGGCACATTTGGCTATTGTACCTTCAGTAGGGTTATGAAGTCAGCTCAATGCATGTGTTTGAATACAAAACTGGCTGTCTTGGCTAAGTCAAGAGTTGAATGAGGACAGATCAACTAAGATAAAAACACAGATGAATTAACTCACTTGGGTAGGAGAGAAACACACACACACACAAAATCATATTATGTTTGTTTAGCCAGGTGTCCTACTGGATCCTTTGCTTTTCCTAAATGTGAATGCCTTTTGTGTCAAATATATCATACAATTCATAAGGCACCACGACAGAAGAGAAGGTAGAAAGGAAGAAGACATTAATATTTCAACATTAAGACCCACTAGGATTGTGAAATATTTCTGCTTTAAATTACCAGGTGAAAAGTAGCTAACACAGCACAAATTTTTAAGACACTAGTCTCTACCTTTCCTTTTTTTGTGACTGATGAGTAATTACTTTATGTGACAAGCTCATGCTGCTAAATTAGAGACTCTGCTACAGTCAGATTTGTCCCCAAAACAAAGTTTAGAGCCTTTCCCAGCCCCTCTTTTTAAAACTCCCCCAAACATTTAACATTCTTGTAGCAACTCCTTATCTTGGAATAATTTCTAGAAGCTCCTCCAAAAAACATTTTCACTGTGATTACAAGAAGAAAAAGGCAGAAGAAAGGAACTTTGTTCTTGCACCTTTTCAAGTTTTAAATTGGTCCTAAATAGGAGCTACTGTGAGAGATATATCATAAACAAAAGGAAGAAAATCTTTCTTCTCCTTATTTTGAGAAATGGTTGATGAATTACCCATCTGTAAACTACTGGGGGAAAAAATATGTTTTCTATGGATTATTTTAGTATAATGCTTTTCCATGGAAAGCAAGATTCAAGGAATAAAATTTTTAGAACTACTGTGTGCAGCTATTAATAACTTTCTGCATCAAGAGTATACTGACTGTCACTTAAAAAAATGGAAACT
>VYZX01011683.1:0-64639 GCA_013401335.1 Brachypteracias leptosomus
CCCTTGAGCTGCTGCCCACACTCAGCTGGATGCACCCAAGTATATACATTAAACACCTATCCCCACAGGCTTTGACTCCATTCTCACTGCAAACACACGTGACAACACTTAATTAGAACTCATGTATGTGGATAGTCAGGGCTGGGCCTTTAGGAGGTGTTCACCAAGGAAGGGAATTTAAGTCCTTCTGGCAGTGAAATTGTATTTACCTGGTTTTAAACGCAAGAATGTCAAGTCTGCTGCACTGGCCCAAAAGAACAACCATTCTCCTCAGACTATGGCAAGTTAGATGACTTTGCTTAAGAAAAAAAATCTTCAGTGTCAGACAATTGTGCCTTCTATATGTGATACCAGGTCTCTCTACAGAGAATTCAGAGCTACCTCAACACTTCATTTCAGGTAAATCTCGAAACAAGCTCAGCTGTCAAGCAGGGAAGAACTGACTTTCAAGCCTTTCAGTAAATTGGTCATAAAGTGCATTCTAGCAAATCATCCTCGCGACAAGAGAGCTCAAATAAACAGGGTTTGTGTTGGCAGGACCAGAGCTAAAACATTCTCACTGCACTTGGAAAAACAGAGCAGAAAAGTGTCCAGTCAGGATCACCCCCCTGCCAGGAAAACAACCCACGCCTGTCACGATGCTGCTTGTCCACAACACTTTGATCCATCCTGGGGCCAGGGGAAGTGGAGCTTCAGTTCCTTGAAGGTGCAGGTGAAGTTTTTCTTGCAGTTGTCCCACACGGATTCAGTTTTCAGCTGCTGCCAGTTGCACAGACTAGGAAATGCCATTGAGTGCACATTCTGCACCACTCCTTTCCTGTATGGAGAGGGCCGGGCGAGGAATACTTCATTCATCTGCCATTTCCACAGGCAGCTTTGGAAATCAGCTTAAAAGAGTCCTTTGTCATGATGTCATTTTTTTTTTTTTTTTCTAAAGAAAATAGTAAACCCTGAGTGAGTGGTGCCACATCAACCCGACAGTTAAGCAAAGTGACTGTAATTTGATGAGGCTGGTTCAGCTCCACCAGGGCTGACCCTTGAGTCATCTCCATGGCTTTGCAGACCCACCAGGTAAGGTCAGGGGATGGAAAAGGGAGGATGGATGCTAAGCTACCTCTAATGAACACTGAATAAGGGCTAAAACTGCAAAATGCAGCTAGCTGGAAGTGGGAATAATATGAAAATCCCTCTCTTTAAACATGAAGCACCAACCTTGTGCTGAAAAACTGCCAACCCACTAAACACAGGAGTCACTGAACCCTGGTGTCTATTTGCGTCAGCCAGCCCGAGCTGTCCCTACCACGGGGAAGCTCTGCACGCCCCTTACAGCTCCAGAAGCAGAGCAGAGGCACGAGCAGACCCAAAATAGATAACGAGACAAAAGGAAGTTCTTTGAAAAGCTTCCAGGGACAACATGATGTGTGGTGGTTTCATTCCAAGCCACACGTGAGAAAGTTGCTGTGGAGTGCAAGTAGAGGAAAGAATGGCCCCGGATTTCTCTGCCCGGAGCAGTGAAACACTCCCACCTTCCAGGGGAGAAGTGTGGCTGGAACAATGTGAAATCCTACTGCAGTAATCATATTACTCTGCTGGGAGCAGGAGCTTGCCCTGGATGACCTCCTGAGGCTGAATTACCCTGTGAGCCTACATCTAACCAGGGAAGAGTTGAACAGGCTCCGGGTAGCAACACACGAGCGGCTGCCATCTACTCCTCATCTCTGACTTTTCAATCCATCAGGCAGAAGCACATAACCTATCAAAGGACAGCAGGAAGGAAAAGAATGCTCAAAAGTCAGGTAGGTTCTCCTGCCTGCTCCCATCACACCTGAAGTCAACTGGAGCACGTCTGCAGAAGAGCCAAGAGCTTGTCATGTAGGAGAATGTAAATGCATAAGACTCACAAAACTACTGAGGAGGAGGAGGTGGAAGTGACCACTATAAATCCATCAGTAGGTGAATATCATCTTGCCAGGTAGCCAGAAGAAAAAACAGGCCCATACGAAGGAGAAATGGGAATGATTTACTGTAGCCAACATAGTGTGAATTTGAGAGCTCGCTGTCCAGGGAGCACTCCTGGGAGAGGCTGCAAGGACTGGGGAGGTCCACTGGGTACTGCTGACCTGACTTCATGGTTCAGAAGATCTGGCTTCCTGCACTGACCAGCAGCTGCCTTCATGGTCCAGTATATTCCTTCCACTCTGATGTAAGCAGGTGCTCAAATAAAGGACACTTCATTCACCTCCTCTTTCCAACCCCCGTGTCCATATCAGCTGTACCTGTCCCACCACGACTATGGCAGCCCTCGACCTGGGCAGTCCAGCTTTGCTCATCAGGTTGTACATCATGGTGTTAACTAACAGGTAACACCACCTTCAAACATAGCAGGGGACAAACTGCAGTCCAAAAGGCAGAAACCAGCCCAAAGCCTGGTGGCTGCAGAGATCTGCACCATGCAGAGGGTACCACCTGATCTCGTCCCGGTTCAGCGGTCCATGGATCCTGCAGTGGTGGTTTGTCTGGAGCATCCAGGCAAGGACTTGTTTATGCTTCTCAATAACCACTGAGGGATGCTGAAGGAACTATAAAATCCTGCAGCCCAACAAAAAGGTCAAGAAACATGCAGACAAACCAAGACCATGACTGATACCCTCTTATTCCTCCTAACTCCTGCAGTAACCTCAGGAAACAAACCCCATTCCCATTGCTGCTGCTGACCCCAATACATCCCCATATAACCAAACATCACCTGAAGCCACACCAGCGACTGTACTGATGATGACTGTTAACCTTATTTTAGAATTATAGAAACATAGAATGTTTGAGGCTGGAAGGGACCTCCAGAGCTCATCTGGTCCAACCCCCCTACCCCAGCAGGGACATCTCTACCTAGGGCAGGCTGCTCAGAGNAACCTCATAAAGTTCACCTGGGCCCACCTCTCCAGCCTGTCCAGGTCCCTCTGGATGTCATCCCCTCCCTCTGGCACATCAACTGCACCCCCTCCAGCTTGGGGGGTGCAAACTTGCTGAAGGTGCCCTCAATGCCACTGTCAATATCATTTATGAATATGAATATATTAAACACCACCAGTCCCAGCACAGAGCACTGAGGGACACCACTCGTCACCTTCCTCCATCTGGACATCAAACCCTTGACCATCACTCTCTGGATGTGACCATCCAGCCAGTTCCTTATCCACTGAGCAGTCCACCCATTGAACCTGTAATTTTCTACCTCTTTCTTCTATTCTACCACGTCCTCAATCTCTGCACAACTATCAGAGCTCTGTACTGATGTCCAGCCACACCTCTGGTCACTCCACAAGCCTGGGGACTGAGGTGCAGCCACAGCATTTCACAGGTTCTCTTTGGAGATGCTTCCAGACTCTTTTGGTGGTCAGCTGGCTGGGAGATGCTGGTGCTCAGATGCTTCATTGTTCTGCTCTAAAGGAATATTCTGTGAAGCTCGTGCCCAGTGCTGATCTGTGAATGCTGCTGCAGGCTCCTGAATGCAGCTTTGTTTGGAGACAGGGCTCAAAAACCCCAGGAATCATCTTGCAGCATGAAGATGCAGCACCCCAGAAGGGCTGCAGAGCCCTTTGGTAACAACAGATCTAAAGGAAAATCAGTTGCCTTATTTATACAAAAACAAAGCATGCAAATCAGGCAAGGATAATGATGCAAAATATGCAAATCATGCACAAATACAACCTCTGATTCTGCATAATTAGGGTTTCTTTTTGAGCTGTCCCAGTGACCTGGCCCATCCCAGTGACCTGCAGCCCCTCCTCTGAACACAACCAGAGCCCTCCAAGAGGACGGATGCAGGAGGCAGGTCTGCCAGGCGTTGATGTTTCCCAGCAGATTGTGACTTCCCACAGCTCTTGTGGTCTGGCTCGCAGGCTGTCCCAGCAGCACACCACATTACTGACCACGGGCTTCAGCAGACTGCTGAGTCTTGAAGATATTCCACCTCCAGCCTTTGCCAGACCCCCTTCTGAAGGGACAAGGACGGACAGCCCTGAGCTCGGCCACCCCACGGCCAGGTTACCACCGACACCATTCCCCGAGGGACAGACACCAACAGCACCAGCAGCTAACGTGAAGGAAGAGCCACAAGCAATGGAGGAGAAAACCAAGTTTGCAAATCCCAGAGCAAATAACATTTCACCACAATATGGCCATTATTGGGGCTGAAAGAAAGGACTGCTCCTCGGGCTTCCCTCCATGTGCATCTACTCGGCAAAAGCTGCCCAGTTTTTGGTCACAGATCTGGCTTAGGTTTGTTGGGGGCTTTTCTTCCTTCTATTTTCTGTTTTGTAGGGGAAAAGCTTCACATCACAGAATTGCCTGGATTGGAAAAGACCTTTAAGATCATTGAGTCCAATCATTAACCCAACACTGACAAGCCCTCGACTAAACCGTATCCCCCAGCACTATGTCTATACCTCTTTTAAATCCCTCCAGGGATGGGGACTCCACTGACCATCTCCTCTTTTACCTGATGACAATCTGAACAGGGCTGCAGTGAAATCCCTGCTCAGCCTCTCCAAGAACTGAGCAGCAGGTGCCCTGGAAGACAAACCCTTAAGCTATAGAACTGAGATGAAGTGCACGTGTCAGTGCTGATAAAAACCCCAGTAAATACACAAGGTTTATCCTTCCAACTCAAGAGCAACTAATATTTTACAGGAAGTTTGGTTTAGAAATAAAGGGCAACATTAGAGATATGGAAAAGGACTTAAATGGTTAGATTATTAAAACAGATTGTTTGATTTACATGCTGCTTGCCTTATGGTTTTAAATTATCACCGGAAAGATTGCGTTCATTTGCTTCCTTCAGATCTTAACATGCTCTTCTGTCAAGACAGCTCCCACCCAGAGCCTGAAATATTAGCTAAATAACATGGTGAGATAGCACAAACACCACTCAGGAACCTTTAAAATATCTACAACTCATCCCCCACAAGCTGAGATGGCTTTGTCCAGGCTGTCTCATTTTTAATTCTAGGCCAGGGGAATTCAGAGCCCTGTGAAATTATTTGAAAGAGAATCTTTTCAGAGCACAAATCAGCCCGAGAATTCAGGCAGGGAAAACATCATTTGTTAGGTAATGAGCATTAGTTACTGACAGTCACCCAAAGTCAGAGCATCTGACTGGTCATCAAAAAGTTTAATAACAAAGTTTTCAGCCACTAATTATTTACCAAAAGCAGGATCTTAGCCTGGAGTGGCCCAGTGCACACTCTCAGCTGTGGCAGATCTCACTGCACACTCCCAACCAGCACTGCTGCTGATTTCATAGAAATTTAGGTTGGAAGGGACCTCCCAAGGTCATCTAGTCCAACCCCCTACAATAAGCAGGGACATCTCTACCTAGGGCAGGCTGCTCAGAGCCCCACCAAGCCTGACCTGGAAGGACTCCAGGGATGGGGCCTCCACCCCCTCTCTGGACAACCTGTTCCAGTGATCAACCACCCTCATACTAAAGAACTTTTTCCTAATGTCCAACCTAAATCTACCCTTTTCTAGCTTAAAACCATCACCCCTCATCCTATCTCTGCAAACCCTTGAGAACAGATCTTCCCCCACCTTCCTATAGGCCCCAATATTTCCAGGATTATCACATCCATTTGTGACACAAGTTAAACAGTGGCTGGCCCAGTTTCCAGCAGGGAGGTGGATGAAATGCCCTCCACAGATCCCTTCCCAACAACTCGACTCCACAGCTCTGGAGCACGTGCTGCAGCTTGGAGTAAGGGCTGACTGTAATTGTTATTTCCAATAATAGCAGCACGGGTTTCCAAATTAATTTGCTACCAGCCTTATTTAGATTAATCTTTATTTAGCCGCTGGTTTAATTAACAGCACAGAGCTACAACAGATCCTCCCCCAAAGGCAGTGCTGATACTGCTGCTCCTGGGAGCAACCAGCCCTGGCACAGAACAGCAACAAACACCATGAGACACAACGAAATGCACTTGGAATCAACAGGTCTGGTGGTCACAAACTGCCAGGCTCTTTACACCTTTTGAAAAGATGTATAGAATCATTTATTAGATGGAAAAAAATAAATAAATCTTATTTTTCTATGTTCAAATGAAGAGATTGGTGTTATCCTTCTCACATCCATCTCTGCTGCAGAAGAGACGATGGGGTATCTCACCCAATACTCACCATTATTACTAATAATTATTAACTTACAAATGTTCACCTCTCAGCTCCCCAATGTGCTCATCCTACAGCAGGGTCATGGATCTACTGCCAGTTTTCCAAGGACTTCTGAAAATAGAGTGTTTCAAGTTTCCCTAAGCACTTTGCTTTCTTTGGAGAGCATTGGCCATCCACCCCCTGAGGGGTCTCCCAGTGAACCACACTGGAATACAGCTGTCAACTGCTGCACCTCATGATGTCAGTGCTGTGAAACCCACGGAAAACACACACGAGAAGCAGCATCAAAGCCAACATCCTCACCCCACACTGGCCTTTGTTAGCTACAGACAATCCCTTCAGACCCAGCTCCAGCATAATGCTGCTCTCCAGTGCTTTGAGCAACCTGGGCTAGTGGGAGGTGTCCCTGCCATGGCAGGGGGGTTGGAACTGGATGAGCTTTGAGGTCCCTTCCAACCCAAACCAGTCTATGATTCTGATTCCAAACCCACCACACAGACAACCTTTATTACTTGCATTTTAAATATTTAATCTATTGTAATGCAGCCATCACTACTACATTACTCTGTGTGTACACACCCAAATCCACACTGAGTATCTTCACCATCTTTTTTATTTTATATATATTTAGGCTGTGGAGTCTCCTTGTCTGGAGAGATTCCAAACCCACCTGGACACGCTGCTGGGCCCCCTGCTCTGGGTGAGCTGCTGGAGCAGGGGGGTTGGACCAGCTGATCTCCAGAGGTCCCTTCCAACCCCACCATGCTGGGATTCACTCATCCCTTCAGGAACATCAGAAGCCCCAAAAAGTCCATCAGGCTCAGATTAATTCAAAAAGGTGAACAAGAAAAAAGTAGGATTTTGTTTAAGCCAAAAGGGGCAGTAGATGAATTAAGTCTTTGCAGAAAGTGTGGGCAGCACATTGGAGCAGGAGGGTTGGTCAAGATGACCTCCAGAGGTCCCTTCTAACTCCATGCTGGGATTCTGTGAGAGATATATATATGTATATATATACATACACACACACTGCCCATGGCAGGGGGGTTGGAATCAGATGATCTTTAAGGTCCCTCCCAACCCTGACAATTCTATGACTTTATGATACACACACCACACTGAAAAGTAACTTTGAAGGCTCCTCCTATCAAATCTCACCCACACTCTTCTGACCTGCTCTTCTAACTCCATCTGATGAATAAAATGCTGACTTCCACGATGCAGTAAGAGAGCACATCTCTGGCTCTGGGGTACAAGGAGAGGGTTTGATGGACTTGCAGACAAGGTCAGGGCTCAAGCGCTTCACTCGCGGCACTTTCATGCGGTGCCAAGAAAATGACTACAAATCCTGGTTTTGTCAGAAGGAGAGTGGAATGTATTTGTAAAATGACTCTTTTCCTCCTAAATATATTCAAGAGAGACTTACAGGAAAAGAAATAAAGCTGAGTTATTTCCTGTTCGCATCTCTGGCCTTTGAGGCAGAGAACAAAGGAATCTGACACTTGGTATCTCCGCTCCTCCCGAGCTCCCAGTCCCTTACTGGAGCACACACGGGCAGAAATCCTGGAGGAAATGGTTCTACCTATAGAAACCTCAGAGCTTAGAGAAGTTGCTGCTGCAGTGCACAGGTCATTAACACTGATAAGGAAATCAGGACAGTTAACATCATATCTTCACTTCTCTCAAAGTCCCAGGTCAGAGTAGATAAAAACCAGCTCATTACTTCTTCTACTTCTCTCTCCTTCAGGCAGGCTCCATCTTTTGGAGCTACTTGCTTGTGTCATGCAATTTCTGCCTCGGTTCTAAAGGACTGACAGTTCAGCAGTGAGAACACCAAGGGCTCTAGGAAATGGGCCACACCAAACCCTTTAAACTGTCTGGTAACCCGAGAGGAGAACAATCCTTCCCTTAGCCCAGATCTGCTGGTGTAACCTCCAGCAAGACACAACAGGGCCCCAGAGCAGGTTAACACTACTTGAAGAAGGTCCCCCTGAAAACATCTCATCTGGGCTGTGGCTCCTCCAGTTCTGGGGGAGAGATCAACAGACACCCACCAGCCAAAGCAGTGTGGGAGGAGCAAGGGCTCCTGCGTGGCCTCTGCAGACACAAAGTGAAGCCCTAAAACAGGGGGTTGATGTGTTAGAACAAACCAACCAACCTGTGCAACCAGCTGCAGCGACAACTCCTGGTTCCCCTCTGCACCCAGAGCTGCTCCACCATGTCAGTCCTTAAATTCTGCCTCTTTCCCCTTTTTTTGGTGGGGATAGGGGGGAGTGAGGAGAGGTGGGGAGAGAAGATACAGGAAAAGAGTCATTCCCTCAGCTCAGGTTTGGGGCTTTGCTTCCACTTTTAGTTTAAACAAGTCCAACTTTGTTCATGTCCTTCCACAAACCCCCAGTAGCTCTTCTGCACAACAATCATCACTAGTCCTTCTAGTTTATCCCATTTGAAATAGAGAAAACCAAAACTGCTCATATTAAAACAAAAGCCTGCTAATACTTTCTGAGGTCACACCACCATTTCCTTGTCTTTACTGACCTCATCTCCTCCCACTGCATCCTGGAGCCTCATGACTGTTTCCCAGAAGCATGTTGGTGTCACACAGTGCATGCAGTGTCCTCTAGTCACCCTCTGCCACCCATGCGTGCCCTTGGGATGTAAGCACTGTACTCATCTGTAAATGAACAGCTCAGCTACTCCTATAGTTGGGTTTCACCCAGGAGGTGATCCAGGCACCTTCAGGAGGAGCACCACCTCCTCCATTTGTGCCACCATCAATGCTGTGAATCTTCCATTCACACAAAGGCCACCTCAGCAACATCTGCATCATCTCTGTGACACGCTGAGGGGAGGTGCTGGTTCCATGGGACAGTTGATGCCAAGCAGCTCAGAAGCTCAAGGTCCTTGCTAGCTCCTTGTCAAGCAGACGTTTCCCCAGCCACACTGCCTAGGATGTCCCATCCCTGGGAACACTCAAATTGAGGTTGGATGGGCCTCTGAGCAACNAATATTTCCAGGATTATCACATCCATTTGTGACACAAGTTAAACAGTGGCTGGCCCAGTTTCCAGCAGGGAGGTGGATGAAATGCCCTCCACAGATCCCTTCCCAACAACTCGACTCCACAGCTCTGGAGCACGTGCTGCAGCTTGGAGTAAGGGCTGACTGTAATTGTTATTTCCAATAATAGCAGCACGGGTTTCCAAATTAATTTGCTACCAGCCTTATTTAGATTAATCTTTATTTAGCCGCTGGTTTAATTAACAGCACAGAGCTACAACAGATCCTCCCCCAAAGGCAGTGCTGATACTGCTGCTCCTGGGAGCAACCAGCCCTGGCACAGAACAGCAACAAACACCATGAGACACAACGAAATGCACTTGGAATCAACAGGTCTGGTGGTCACAAACTGCCAGGCTCTTTACACCTTTTGAAAAGATGTATAGAATCATTTATTAGATGGAAAAAAATAAATAAATCTTATTTTTCTATGTTCAAATGAAGAGATTGGTGTTATCCTTCTCACATCCATCTCTGCTGCAGAAGAGACGATGGGGTATCTCACCCAATACTCACCATTATTACTAATAATTATTAACTTACAAATGTTCACCTCTCAGCTCCCCAATGTGCTCATCCTACAGCAGGGTCATGGATCTACTGCCAGTTTTCCAAGGACTTCTGAAAATAGAGTGTTTCAAGTTTCCCTAAGCACTTTGCTTTCTTTGGAGAGCATTGGCCATCCACCCCCTGAGGGGTCTCCCAGTGAACCACACTGGAATACAGCTGTCAACTGCTGCACCTCATGATGTCAGTGCTGTGAAACCCACGGAAAACACACACGAGAAGCAGCATCAAAGCCAACATCCTCACCCCACACTGGCCTTTGTTAGCTACAGACAATCCCTTCAGACCCAGCTCCAGCATAATGCTGCTCTCCAGTGCTTTGAGCAACCTGGGCTAGTGGGAGGTGTCCCTGCCATGGCAGGGGGGTTGGAACTGGATGAGCTTTGAGGTCCCTTCCAACCCAAACCAGTCTATGATTCTGATTCCAAACCCACCACACAGACAACCTTTATTACTTGCATTTTAAATATTTAATCTATTGTAATGCAGCCATCACTACTACATTACTCTGTGTGTACACACCCAAATCCACACTGAGTATCTTCACCATCTTTTTTATTTTATATATATTTAGGCTGTGGAGTCTCCTTGTCTGGAGAGATTCCAAACCCACCTGGACACGCTGCTGGGCCCCCTGCTCTGGGTGAGCTGCTGGAGCAGGGGGGTTGGACCAGCTGATCTCCAGAGGTCCCTTCCAACCCCACCATGCTGGGATTCACTCATCCCTTCAGGAACATCAGAAGCCCCAAAAAGTCCATCAGGCTCAGATTAATTCAAAAAGGTGAACAAGAAAAAAGTAGGATTTTGTTTAAGCCAAAAGGGGCAGTAGATGAATTAAGTCTTTGCAGAAAGTGTGGGCAGCACATTGGAGCAGGAGGGTTGGTCAAGATGACCTCCAGAGGTCCCTTCTAACTCCATGCTGGGATTCTGTGAGAGATATATATATGTATATATATACATACACACACACTGCCCATGGCAGGGGGGTTGGAATCAGATGATCTTTAAGGTCCCTCCCAACCCTGACAATTCTATGACTTTATGATACACACACCACACTGAAAAGTAACTTTGAAGGCTCCTCCTATCAAATCTCACCCACACTCTTCTGACCTGCTCTTCTAACTCCATCTGATGAATAAAATGCTGACTTCCACGATGCAGTAAGAGAGCACATCTCTGGCTCTGGGGTACAAGGAGAGGGTTTGATGGACTTGCAGACAAGGTCAGGGCTCAAGCGCTTCACTCGCGGCACTTTCATGCGGTGCCAAGAAAATGACTACAAATCCTGGTTTTGTCAGAAGGAGAGTGGAATGTATTTGTAAAATGACTCTTTTCCTCCTAAATATATTCAAGAGAGACTTACAGGAAAAGAAATAAAGCTGAGTTATTTCCTGTTCGCATCTCTGGCCTTTGAGGCAGAGAACAAAGGAATCTGACACTTGGTATCTCCGCTCCTCCCGAGCTCCCAGTCCCTTACTGGAGCACACACGGGCAGAAATCCTGGAGGAAATGGTTCTACCTATAGAAACCTCAGAGCTTAGAGAAGTTGCTGCTGCAGTGCACAGGTCATTAACACTGATAAGGAAATCAGGACAGTTAACATCATATCTTCACTTCTCTCAAAGTCCCAGGTCAGAGTAGATAAAAACCAGCTCATTACTTCTTCTACTTCTCTCTCCTTCAGGCAGGCTCCATCTTTTGGAGCTACTTGCTTGTGTCATGCAATTTCTGCCTCGGTTCTAAAGGACTGACAGTTCAGCAGTGAGAACACCAAGGGCTCTAGGAAATGGGCCACACCAAACCCTTTAAACTGTCTGGTAACCCGAGAGGAGAACAATCCTTCCCTTAGCCCAGATCTGCTGGTGTAACCTCCAGCAAGACACAACAGGGCCCCAGAGCAGGTTAACACTACTTGAAGAAGGTCCCCCTGAAAACATCTCATCTGGGCTGTGGCTCCTCCAGTTCTGGGGGAGAGATCAACAGACACCCACCAGCCAAAGCAGTGTGGGAGGAGCAAGGGCTCCTGCGTGGCCTCTGCAGACACAAAGTGAAGCCCTAAAACAGGGGGTTGATGTGTTAGAACAAACCAACCAACCTGTGCAACCAGCTGCAGCGACAACTCCTGGTTCCCCTCTGCACCCAGAGCTGCTCCACCATGTCAGTCCTTAAATTCTGCCTCTTTCCCCTTTTTTTGGTGGGGATAGGGGGGAGTGAGGAGAGGTGGGGAGAGAAGATACAGGAAAAGAGTCATTCCCTCAGCTCAGGTTTGGGGCTTTGCTTCCACTTTTAGTTTAAACAAGTCCAACTTTGTTCATGTCCTTCCACAAACCCCCAGTAGCTCTTCTGCACAACAATCATCACTAGTCCTTCTAGTTTATCCCATTTGAAATAGAGAAAACCAAAACTGCTCATATTAAAACAAAAGCCTGCTAATACTTTCTGAGGTCACACCACCATTTCCTTGTCTTTACTGACCTCATCTCCTCCCACTGCATCCTGGAGCCTCATGACTGTTTCCCAGAAGCATGTTGGTGTCACACAGTGCATGCAGTGTCCTCTAGTCACCCTCTGCCACCCATGCGTGCCCTTGGGATGTAAGCACTGTACTCATCTGTAAATGAACAGCTCAGCTACTCCTATAGTTGGGTTTCACCCAGGAGGTGATCCAGGCACCTTCAGGAGGAGCACCACCTCCTCCATTTGTGCCACCATCAATGCTGTGAATCTTCCATTCACACAAAGGCCACCTCAGCAACATCTGCATCATCTCTGTGACACGCTGAGGGGAGGTGCTGGTTCCATGGGACAGTTGATGCCAAGCAGCTCAGAAGCTCAAGGTCCTTGCTAGCTCCTTGTCAAGCAGACGTTTCCCCAGCCACACTGCCTAGGATGTCCCATCCCTGGGAACACTCAAATTGAGGTTGGATGGGCCTCTGAGCAACCTGATCTAGTTGAAGATGGCCCTGCTCGATGCAGAGGGGTTGAGTAGAGGACCTTTAAAGGTCCCTTCCCACCCAAACCATTCTATGATTTGGAGCAGTCCTTGGAGAGGGACCCTTCTCAGCAGGTATTTGCACAAACACACCCCCAGAGCTCTCCAACAGACCACGTTCTGCACCACACACACCATGGCTGCACCCACGGGGCACCTTAACATAGGCCAGGTTACATTTATTTCACTTGAGCAGCCTGCAGGACACAGCCAGCTTGCCCAGCCCTGNAACCCACCACACAGACAACCTTTATTACTTGCATTTTAAATATTTAATCTATTGTAATGCAGCCATCACTACTACATTACTCTGTGTGTACACACCCAAATCCACACTGAGTATCTTCACCATCTTTTTTATTTTATATATATTTAGGCTGTGGAGTCTCCTTGTCTGGAGAGATTCCAAACCCACCTGGACACGCTGCTGGGCCCCCTGCTCTGGGTGAGCTGCTGGAGCAGGGGGGTTGGACCAGCTGATCTCCAGAGGTCCCTTCCAACCCCACCATGCTGGGATTCACTCATCCCTTCAGGAACATCAGAAGCCCCAAAAAGTCCATCAGGCTCAGATTAATTCAAAAAGGTGAACAAGAAAAAAGTAGGATTTTGTTTAAGCCAAAAGGGGCAGTAGATGAATTAAGTCTTTGCAGAAAGTGTGGGCAGCACATTGGAGCAGGAGGGTTGGTCAAGATGACCTCCAGAGGTCCCTTCTAACTCCATGCTGGGATTCTGTGAGAGATATATATATGTATATATATACATACACACACACTGCCCATGGCAGGGGGGTTGGAATCAGATGATCTTTAAGGTCCCTCCCAACCCTGACAATTCTATGACTTTATGATACACACACCACACTGAAAAGTAACTTTGAAGGCTCCTCCTATCAAATCTCACCCACACTCTTCTGACCTGCTCTTCTAACTCCATCTGATGAATAAAATGCTGACTTCCACGATGCAGTAAGAGAGCACATCTCTGGCTCTGGGGTACAAGGAGAGGGTTTGATGGACTTGCAGACAAGGTCAGGGCTCAAGCGCTTCACTCGCGGCACTTTCATGCGGTGCCAAGAAAATGACTACAAATCCTGGTTTTGTCAGAAGGAGAGTGGAATGTATTTGTAAAATGACTCTTTTCCTCCTAAATATATTCAAGAGAGACTTACAGGAAAAGAAATAAAGCTGAGTTATTTCCTGTTCGCATCTCTGGCCTTTGAGGCAGAGAACAAAGGAATCTGACACTTGGTATCTCCGCTCCTCCCGAGCTCCCAGTCCCTTACTGGAGCACACACGGGCAGAAATCCTGGAGGAAATGGTTCTACCTATAGAAACCTCAGAGCTTAGAGAAGTTGCTGCTGCAGTGCACAGGTCATTAACACTGATAAGGAAATCAGGACAGTTAACATCATATCTTCACTTCTCTCAAAGTCCCAGGTCAGAGTAGATAAAAACCAGCTCATTACTTCTTCTACTTCTCTCTCCTTCAGGCAGGCTCCATCTTTTGGAGCTACTTGCTTGTGTCATGCAATTTCTGCCTCGGTTCTAAAGGACTGACAGTTCAGCAGTGAGAACACCAAGGGCTCTAGGAAATGGGCCACACCAAACCCTTTAAACTGTCTGGTAACCCGAGAGGAGAACAATCCTTCCCTTAGCCCAGATCTGCTGGTGTAACCTCCAGCAAGACACAACAGGGCCCCAGAGCAGGTTAACACTACTTGAAGAAGGTCCCCCTGAAAACATCTCATCTGGGCTGTGGCTCCTCCAGTTCTGGGGGAGAGATCAACAGACACCCACCAGCCAAAGCAGTGTGGGAGGAGCAAGGGCTCCTGCGTGGCCTCTGCAGACACAAAGTGAAGCCCTAAAACAGGGGGTTGATGTGTTAGAACAAACCAACCAACCTGTGCAACCAGCTGCAGCGACAACTCCTGGTTCCCCTCTGCACCCAGAGCTGCTCCACCATGTCAGTCCTTAAATTCTGCCTCTTTCCCCTTTTTTTGGTGGGGATAGGGGGGAGTGAGGAGAGGTGGGGAGAGAAGATACAGGAAAAGAGTCATTCCCTCAGCTCAGGTTTGGGGCTTTGCTTCCACTTTTAGTTTAAACAAGTCCAACTTTGTTCATGTCCTTCCACAAACCCCCAGTAGCTCTTCTGCACAACAATCATCACTAGTCCTTCTAGTTTATCCCATTTGAAATAGAGAAAACCAAAACTGCTCATATTAAAACAAAAGCCTGCTAATACTTTCTGAGGTCACACCACCATTTCCTTGTCTTTACTGACCTCATCTCCTCCCACTGCATCCTGGAGCCTCATGACTGTTTCCCAGAAGCATGTTGGTGTCACACAGTGCATGCAGTGTCCTCTAGTCACCCTCTGCCACCCATGCGTGCCCTTGGGATGTAAGCACTGTACTCATCTGTAAATGAACAGCTCAGCTACTCCTATAGTTGGGTTTCACCCAGGAGGTGATCCAGGCACCTTCAGGAGGAGCACCACCTCCTCCATTTGTGCCACCATCAATGCTGTGAATCTTCCATTCACACAAAGGCCACCTCAGCAACATCTGCATCATCTCTGTGACACGCTGAGGGGAGGTGCTGGTTCCATGGGACAGTTGATGCCAAGCAGCTCAGAAGCTCAAGGTCCTTGCTAGCTCCTTGTCAAGCAGACGTTTCCCCAGCCACACTGCCTAGGATGTCCCATCCCTGGGAACACTCAAATTGAGGTTGGATGGGCCTCTGAGCAACCTGATCTAGTTGAAGATGGCCCTGCTCGATGCAGAGGGGTTGAGTAGAGGACCTTTAAAGGTCCCTTCCCACCCAAACCATTCTATGATTTGGAGCAGTCCTTGGAGAGGGACCCTTCTCAGCAGGTATTTGCACAAACACACCCCCAGAGCTCTCCAACAGACCACGTTCTGCACCACACACACCATGGCTGCACCCACGGGGCACCTTAACATAGGCCAGGTTACATTTATTTCACTTGAGCAGCCTGCAGGACACAGCCAGCTTGCCCAGCCCTGGTAGAGTGTAGTGCCTGCATCTCCAGCCTGCCAGCCCTGCCCCTGGTTACTGCCCAGTGCCACGAGCCTCCCACTGGACACCTACGTTCAGGCTGGGGAAATCTGGGGGTTGGATCATCAACGTCATTGACCAGGTTTCCACTGACTCTATAAAGAGATCTTAACATCACCAGTTCCTATGTGGTGTCCACATTGCAGAAGTGGGGCTCACCCCACAGAATGGTTTGGGCTGGAAGGGACCTCAAAGATCATCTCATCCCAACCCCCCTGCCATGGCAGGGACACCTCCCACCAGACCAGGTTGCTCAAGGCCCCATCCAACCTGGCCTTGAACACCTCCAGGGATGGAGCATCCACAGCCCCCCTGGGCAACCTGTGACAGAGTCTCACCACCCTCAGAGTGAGGAACTTCTTCCTGACATCTCAGCTAAATCTCCCCTCCTTATCTTATCACTACAAGCCCTCATAAAAAGTTCCACTCCAGCTTTCATGTAGGCCCCCTTCAGATACATAAAGGCCACCAGAAGGCCTCCCTGGAGCCTTCTCTTCTCCAGGCTGAACAATTCCAATTCTCAGCCTGGCCTTGTAGAAGAGGAGTTCCAGCCCATGGAGCTAGGAGATCAGCACCTTCTTCCCTAGGGTCCCTGCTCTGAGAATAAGGTGGCAAAAGGCAAACCCCAGCTGTGTCGGGCCACCTCAGCTCTGCAGCTTTGTGAGGTGGAGCTCCACAGGGTGTGACAAGAGCAGTAGGAGTCCCCAGCCCGAAAGCAGCCCAGGCACCTTCTCCCAGCCCCATGGCCAGGGTGCTGCCCCCTGCCAGGACCACCCTGCCTCTGAAGGGAGCTCATGGCCACCTTTATCAGCTGTGGGGTTAAAGTGCAACCAGATCATCCATTCCAGGGCAACTGAGGATTGAATGTACAGGAAATAAAAGAGATATTACCAAACTCAATTAAACATTAACCTACTGCTGCTTGACTATCTTGTTTATAAGCCCATCTCCTTCATGAAATAAGGAAAGAAGATGGTGCAAACACCCAGGAGCTGCTGACACCGTGAAGCACCATCTCAGTTTCAAAAGTTTCCCAGTACACACCCCTCAGGAACCATTAGCTCCACAAACTGGGAAGGCTTTCAGAAACTTGGGATTCCTTTTGACCACCTATTGCTGGTCTCCTGAGGTTCAGGTCACCCTCCTGGGCAAGGGCAGCACTCACACTCCTGTGTCAGGGGTTGGCTCACATGGCTCTGCTCCTGTAGTCCCCCCTTGACCACCTGTTTTAACTCTGCTGCCACAGAGATCTCAGAGGAGGACAGAAAACTCATCTCCACCAGCATGAGCAGCAAGGTGAAGCTGCACTGGCTGTGGAGCACGTGGCTTTGTTCAAAGGTCCTTTCTTCTCGTGAGCAGCAGCCTCTGCAGGTCAAGTACCACAACCCAGTGACACCCTAACACACTGACCAACTGTCACACACCAGCCACCAGGCATCACCCACCATGTGGCACGTTTGAACGCTGCACAGAGGTGTGTGACAGGTCATTTAAACACACAGAATCACAGAATGCTTTGGGTTGGAAGGGACCTTAAAGATCATCTAGTTCCACCCCCTCTGCCATGGTCTCCCACTAGACCAGGTTGCTCAGAGCCCTGCCCAACATAGTCTTGAACACATCTAGTGTTGAGGCATCTACAACCCCTCAGGGCAACCTGTGCCAGTGTCTCACCACCCTCAGAGTGAAAAACTTCTTCCTAAGTTCTAATCTAAATCTCCCCTCTTCAAGTTTGAAGCCTTTAACCCTCGTCCTGTCACTACAAGCCCCTGTAAAAAGTCTGTCCCCATCTTTCTGACAGGCTCCCTTAAGTCCTGAAAGGCCCCCAGAAGGTCTCCCTGGAGCCTTCTCTTCCCCAGGCTGAACAAGCCCAGCTCTCCCAGCCTGGCCTCCCAGCAGAGGGTTCCAGCCAACACAGGCTCTTGCTGCACTCCCCAGTTTCTCCATAGCACTGATTGCTTCATAAACATGTAATTATAAAGCAAAGCTTAAGAAGATGGGCACATGTTTTCATCACATGCTCTTCGGATATAAGCAGTTTATAACAAAGGTATCAAAGGTAGCATTTTACAAGCTTCTAGAGTGTATGACCACACAGGCCAAGCAGTGGTGCCCCCTTTCACCTCCCAGCATGCTGGATGACAGTTCCCTCACAGCACTGCAGCTCGAGGCTGTTCCCTCCATCACTCGAGCAGAAGCAGCAGCATTCTGTGCAGCTGAGAGCTCCTGGACAGACCTTGCAACTGTTAACATCACCCAGAGACACAAGCACAACCTCCCAAGGGACCAGTTCCTCATATTCCAGCTGACAGGACTGTCAGAGCATCTAAACAGATCCGAGAGCCGTTATTCAATCAATGGTGGCAACCCAGCAACCTACATGAGCAGATTGTGACCCTTTACAAGCCACTGCTCCTTTATAATAGCACCGTTATTGCTGCTTCCTGAACCCTGGAATTGGTTCATGGCCCCCTCGTGTTCCTCTCTCTGCCCCACATTGTACCCGATGTTAATTAAAGGGAAAAAAAGGGGGAAATCGTTGGGCACAACTGTCTCCACTCCACAAGTACAAGGAACAGGAAAGTCCAGATGGGTGATGGTTTTTGGCCACAGTGAGCTGAAGCCAGGCTGGTGGTCCTTCCACCATCAAATCCTGCCAGGAAGCTCCCAGGTTCACCAGGAGCACTGGAATCATAGAATTGTCAGGGTTGGAAGGGACCTTAAAGATCATCCAGTCCCAACCCCCCTGCCATGGCAGGGACACCTCCCACTACAGCAGTTGCTCACAGCCCCAGCCAGCCTGGCCTTCCAAATGTCCAGGGATGGGGCTTCCAGCACCTCTCTGCCCAACCTGGGCCAGTGTCTCCCCACCCTCCTGGGCAACAACTTCTTCCTAACGTCTCATCTCAATCTCCCCACCTCTAGTTTTGACCCATTCCCCCCACTCCTACCACTACCCAACAGCCTCAAAAGTCCCTCCCCACCTTTCTTGGAGCCCCTTCAGATCCTGGAAGGCCACCAGAAGGTCCCCTGGGAGCCTTCTCTTCTCCACACTGAACAACCCCAACTCTCTCAGTCTCTCCTCACAGCAGAGCTGCTCCAGCCTCTGACCATCCTCGTGGCCCTTCTCTGGACACGTTCCAGCACCTCCAGATCTTTCTTGTGCTGGGGGCTCCAGAACTGGACACAGAGCTCCAGGTGGGGTCTCAGGAGGGTGGAGCAGAGGGGGACACCCACACAATAAAAATAGCTCTAAACTAGTTCCAGTTTTGTGGTTCCAGGGGACTGCAAAACCCTCCAATGGAAAGAACTTTACCTTCCTCCATGGCAAAATGAGTCTGTGCCAGGCTGGTACCTTCAGTTGAAAGGGCAGAATTTTGGAAATCAACCCCTCAGCCAGTTTGTCCAAGGCTTGGGCAGCTCGTCTGTCAGCAACACATCAACTTGGTTCATAGAATCATTAAGGATGGAAAAGACCTCTAAGATCATCAAGTCCCGCCGTCAACCCAACACTACCATGACCACTACACCATGTCCTGAAGTACATCATCTACCTGTTTTCTGAACACCTCCAGGGATGGTGACTCCACCACTCTTCACACCTTTTGTGCCTGATAAACCTGTAGCAAATATACAAGTATTTCAACCATATAATACCAATCTGACCCCTCCCAATGACAGCTGGTGCCACCTCACAGACAGATGGGTGGGAAGAGACCCTTAAAGGTCCAGCCCCCTGCAGGGAGCAGGGACATCTGCAACTAGAGCAGGTTGCTCAGAGCCCCCCCCAACCTCCCCTGCAATGGTTCCAGGGATGGGGCAGCCACCACCTCTCTGGGCAACCTGGCACAGGCTCTCACCACCCTTGGTGTCAAAATCCTCCTCCTTCTCCCTGGTCTAAATCTCCCTCTTTTAGTTTAAAACCATAAAAGCTTTAAACAGGAAACCCACTTGCAGCAAGTGAATTCCTCCTCCACTCCTAACATCCCTGACTTTGAGGGCTGAGAAGCTCAGTGGAACCTTCACAGAGGTATCAAACTAGAGCACAGGATTGTTCTCACTTCTTAGGATCCTGGTGATGTCCATGACTGCTCCTGCCATGCTCTCCTGGCCAGGGAGGGAAGATGCACAGATGGAGCAGAGGGGCTGGGGGAGATGAGCTGCCTCTTACCCAGCTGCCCACGGCTGCCGAGAGAGCAGTGAGCCCCAGGACCACCTTTAATCCCTCTTCACCAACATGGACATGGACGCTGGAGAACTCAGAGGAAACCAAAGTTTATGTTCTAGGCAGTAGTGAAACATATCCCGAGTTTGTATAAATCACTCGGGAGTGAGGAAAAGGAAGTCAGATTCCAAACAGGATTAGACACTAATGTGAAAGTCCAAGACACGAGCGCAGGCAAAGCCCTTCACTGCTCCTCATCCAACCTAGTGCTCATCAAGCTTTGCTTTCCCAGAATGGGAATGTGTGAGGAAGAGGTCAAGAATGACCCAATGAGCAGCTGCTCTCCAGAACCTTCCCTGGTGCTGCACTAAGACACAGTTTCTCCAAAACTTGCATCCAGGATCTTGAGAAATCCAGTATCTCCAGTGCACTTCAGGGGAGACGGAGCATTTCCAGTGCCAGGACCTTTTCTCCTCTCTCCTGGGCAGCAGGACCCGAGCAGACACTGCCCTTGGCTGTCACCTGCTGCTGTGCTCAGCATGTCCTCGTTCTGCCCCATGGACCTTCTCACCCCAGGAGCTGCTTCTGCTGCTGTCACCAAGCTGAAAGCCCCATTTAGAGCGTTTTCTGTGTCACGTTTTGGAGGATACACAAGAAGGCAATTTCCTATCAGAAAACAAACATTCAGAATTCTGATTCTATCTAAGCCTTCCCCCCCCCAATAATATCAAACAGTGTAAGGACTCCCTAAATGGAAATGCAACTCACACAAGGCTTAAAGGTCATCTCAAAGGAAAACTGTGCAACATAAAACAGCCCGTTGACTCCACACACGTTATTCCAGCCTGTCTTGACTCCATTTAGGGCAAAGAAAAAAAAACCCACAAGGAAAAAGAAGTAGCTGGTTAAAGGGAATTTAAGGAGGTTCTTCATCATTCTTTTCAATATCAGGAAAAAGGATTTAAAGCCACCTGGGCTGTGGCTACTGAGCCAGCAGCACCAGACCTCTGGAGCCTCTGAAGACATCTCTGATGTCAGGACTGACCCCGTCTCACCCTGGGGAAAGCCACACAGAATATTCCTCCGGGCTGCACCCTCAGTCCACACTGAGTGCGTGGCACCTCCTGGAGTGCTTCCACCAGACGACAACACACGGGAGTTACAAGCTGCATCCTCAAAGCCCCTTGGGTGACACAAAAATAGAGGTTTTCCTGGTTGTTTCCTCATTTTCCTGACAGTTGGCACTCGGGACAGTCACGGAGCAGCAAGGTAACGGGAGGGAAGTGAGACACAGCTATTGTGACAGGGTAAATAAGGAAACTGTGCCTTTATAAACAGACCTCACCCCTGCCTCACTCCTGCCTCCACCAACACCCTGAACGCTGCTGCCCCAGCACAGCCCACACCAAGCTTTAAGCTGCTTCCTTGTTAAAACCTCTCCCCCGATGCCAAATAATTATGTCTTACATAATATGGCCTGGATCCAAAGTAACAAAAGCTTTCTGGAGAAATCAACATGCCTTAAATTAGAGTTGCTTTAAGATTTTAAGTAAACTTAATGAAGCCTGGAGGCTGCAGCAGCCCCTCAGCTGTCCCGGGTGCGTGTTACGCCTTCGGACCGCATTAAAAACCCGAGGAGAAGCAGCTGCCAGGGGTTCTGTGCACCAGGAGCCACAAGATCACATGCAGCCATGAAATGGCTCTGAAAACTAGGTACAGATGGGCCTGTGCTTTTAGTATCTGTATGTTCTGGCATTTGCTGGAGATAAAAAGCAAATCACAATCTTTTCACAAATGCCCTTCCCTCGAATTACTCACAAAAGCACCTCGGAGTCAACTCCAATTCAGCACCAGAGGAGTGAGGAGCTGGAGCACACTCAAGCCAAAAGGAAATCAAACCACCACGGAAAATGGAATTACATCCTGCCAGACCAACAGCCCGTCTGTTTGCAGGAAGATTGACTGTATAAAATAGATGCTGTTATTTTTTTACAAGGAAAACACTGACTCCAACACACAGTGGCTGTGTAGCTGCCCATCTGCTGACTACATGGACTTTCAGACAGCGTTGGTAAGAAAACTGCATTGCTAAGAAAACCAGTATGTTACACCACTCCTGCTAGTTAAAGGAAGAATGGAGATCCCAGGACAACATCATACCCCAAAATAGTGCTGTCCCCATGACTGCAGGTCGCATACATCTTGGGCAATAACATTATATAAACATTCCACTGACAGTTTTAGTCCTCCTAACTAACCAGTACAGTTGGAGAGAGGGGCTGGAAGCTTTCTAGAGCATATAAAATTTAGGTTCAGGTAAGTGCTTTCTGCCCCAAACAGAGCCTCAGTAAAATAAACAAACCTCCCTGAAATTTATGGATGGACCAACAATAACTCTGGTTGGCCAACAAGGAGGGATTAAACAAGAGAAACGCCAGCAACCGACTGCTGAAGTCAAAACTAAATTCCTGTCCAAAATAACACCAAAGAGTAGAGCTGCTGAGAGTCCAGAGCTTTGGAATCAAAAGTAATTCACATCTTGAATGTTGCTAAAATTATCAGAGTAATTAATTCTCCCTCATCACTCGTATCTCAAGGATCTGCTAAATGCAAGTCATCGTCTCACTAAACCCAAAAAGCTCCAATCTTAATGCAAGACACTATTGCAGAAGTCTCTTAGGTGAACCCAGTTAATAATCTCTCTGAAAGTGAAAAAATATGAGAATATTCAAAAACTCCAGGCTGGCAGCTCACTGCATCCCAGCCGGGCTCACAGTCAGAGCTGTCTGCAATGCCAGCTCGTCTGGCTGGAAAAGACAAGCTTTAGGCTGGAGCTGCCATCGTGTCAGTCCAGGAGGATGCTTCACCCTCTGAAGCAATGGTACTGCCTGTGTCTGAGGAGGACCTGAAAAAACACCATTCCACATCCTCCCAGGGATGGCAAAGGCATCTGTAAAAGGAGATTTCAGTCCCGAAGCTCTTGCCCCAGTAAAAGTTTGAGACAGGAAAAGTGTTATGGCAGAGAAAATGCGATTCCAGCTCCTCAGAGCAACACTTCTCTGCATGGCAGCAACGACCTCCTCAGCCTCCACCTGCCAAAATAAATGTACTGCCATTTAAGGCTGCTGAGATTTTTCCTTGATTAATCACAGCTTCTCTGCAACCCCAGCCCCAGAGGCTGTTTTGCTGGGGCTGGTCAGCCTGGGCCTGATGCAACCTCGGCTGTGCCCACCCCCTGCCCTCACCCCCCCCACCCTGTGCCAGCCCTGCCAGCAAGAGGGCACAGCTCTGGGAGCTGCCAAGGGTGGAGTGCATCCAATAATGACAGGGCTGAAAAGCTCCAGCCCTCCCCGTGACACAACCAACCTGCAGCCAGGGAAGTGGGACCTCCACCGAGATCCTGCTACAGACATCTCCCCATCCACAGAGTTATTCCTGCTTTGACAGGAGGAGTTTAAATAGAGAAGGATGAAGCTGTTCAGGTTTCCTGCAGGTCACCCTGGTGGTGGAGCCCCGGGGGAGCACTAAGGTTGGAGAACAATCTCCTCTGAGGAAGTAATAGCTGTAAATATTAGGAAGTAACTCTGTAAATGATGGAACCCCCAAAGCTGCATCCCAACGAGGCTGATTCCATCCTGGAAATACACAGCTCACAGTTTTATTTAGGCTCTGGTGTTTAGCTTCACTCAATTAATCCCTAAGTGGAAACAATTGCCTCCCACTGAAGCTTTGCATTAACTCCAGGGACAATTCTTTAAACACCTGAGACACCCACACCTGGCTCCAAACACTGTGTAGAAAGGAGGAGACAGGCCAGAGGACAGCAGCAACAAAACACTGGATAATGGAAAAGAATGGGAAAGAGGGTCCTGAGCAGGCAAAAAACCCTGAAACCACAAATCTTTTAACCTCTTCTATCGCAGTTGTGTGTTCAGGTCCATCACAGCAGTGTTTGAGAAGTGCCACACGAGACCCAAGTGTGGACCCTGCTATGGGTGATGAACTCTCTGGCAGGAAGATCTCACTTTGGACAAGGCATCAGGAACTTCTGCCTCCCCTCTGATGTGCCAGGAGATGATCCTCTCAGGAGAGAGCACAATGCTGGTCACTGGGGTTCTGTTTCTGGCCATTCTTGCTCTCTAGGGAACCTGCACAGCCCAGTTTCCAGATTAAAAGTGTTTTCCCCCAGTTCTCTCCCGCCCCATCCCATCATCTGCACAGCTCCTGAGAAACACAACCACACAACACCCACCACGACAAAAGCAGGTCCTTGCTGCAGCTGCAGTTTTGCAACAGCGAAACTGTCATTGCAATGGAGCTTGCCCAGGAACTATCTAGGAAATTAAAAGCTGGGACTGGTGTGGCTCACACAATTAAGCACCAGGACGCCCACAGGCTTCTGCAGGAGTCTGAGGTCTACAGAAACCAGCCAGGAGGTCGAGTCAGTGGCAGGAATAACACATTGCTGCCTTCTGAAAGATGGCCTTGGGCAACCTCCACTCCCAGTTACAAAACCAAGGCAGGTGGGAGGGCAGGTGAGCAGCAAAAACATCAATGGAGACACACTCCAGCTTCACCCGGGGTTTCTGTTTGTCTTGAGGTGGACATTGGGACATTTTAGGGGAAGAAGCAGCAAGCTCTCAACTAAAATGACTTAATACATACCAGTTACAGCTCAGTGACTACTGGACAAAATATTAAGTAGCCTACATAACACACACTGTAACAGCATGTCCTATATTTGCTACACGTGGACCTGGGGAACATGAGTCATCTCTGGAGGAAATCCCAACCTGCTCTCCCAGCATGGCCATATCTGTAGATAGAAGAGAAGGAACTAAGTCCATCACAAAAAAAATCCACTTCCACATTAGTGCTGGCGTTGGCCAAGGGACCTGTTGCCTGGACAATTTTAAAGCTAATGGTGAATAAGATCATCAGATGGTTGTATCTGGAATAAGAGGAACAATCTCATACACCATCTCCACAAGTATGAGCTAACAAGCTTTTGTGACATCCCAAAACACACTTGGGAAGACAGCAAGTCAAACCAAGAGGAGTAGATGTTATCTGCTTAATAGGAAGGTAATTTCTTATTACTATTTCTACTTGTTCTCTATGATTGTCCCACTGTACTTGGTGCTGGTGAGGCCACACCTTGAGCACTGGAGTCAGCTTTGGGCTCCTCACTCCCAGAGGAGTAAGGGAGGGTCCATCACCCCAAGAGACCAGGAGTCCCAACACCCCCAGCATCACTTTATGCCACCAGTTCCCACACTGGAAGGCTCTTGGGGATCCTGAGCAGAGAAGCAACAGATCTTTTTTCCAGCTAAATCAGTTCCCAGGCACCAGCACCTGAAAGTGCCCAGGGCAGGGACCTCCCTATGGAGAGCCCCCAGTTCTTGCATCACCTTCAAGTTCCCGAGAGAGCAAATCCTGACTTTACCTGCTCCACAAAATCCTTCTGTTGCTGATCCCTTCTGTGTGCTCACAGCTTCTGTGAGACTGAGAACTGCTCCACTCTGAGTGAAAAATGGAATTTCAAAGGCTAAAGTTCTTGGTGCAAAAACTCTAAGGCAGGAGGAGCTAAAACAGGAGCAGCAGAGGGGTCAGTGGTGGGGACAGCAGCACCCAGCAGGGAGCTAAACACAAGGCAGGGAGAAATAATCTTCACCACTGGCACTCGGGATTTATTCCATGGGTCTCAGGATAACTATTGTTTTTCTTAGAATACACCCTCCTAGAGTAAAATGAATACAGCCATCTCCACTCTCATTAAGAGAGGTTTTCAGCTCTCAGCACTGTAATGAAGAGTATCCCAAAGGCAGAGAACAAACCCAGGAATGGGTGAGTGTGTCAGTGCTACACAGCCAGTGTCTGGACAGACAGACAGACAGACAGACAGTTTGTACATGATATGGGATAGGATGGCTTTTCATGTGATTTCCTCCCCACATTAAAAAATAAGGGACTACTTGGTGTGTAGAGCACAAAGAGAACCCAAATCCGGGTCAAAAATGCCAAGAAATTGCTGCCTTCAGGGATAGGGATTTGTAGTTTGCAAAATATCCCTCACACTCTATTACTCAGAGGAGGACACCAGGAGTTTCAGAGCTCCCAGTATCGTGTGGACACCCGGGGGTGGCCAGATGGGTGGGCACAATTGTGCAATTTTCCTACAGGCTGTTACCCAGCAAATTACTTGGGATCTGGCCATTAGAGCTATCAGCTTCTACATCAAATGCCTCATTAAGATAAAGAGGCTGCTCATTTGTCTTAAACTGTTTGGGCTGAGACAAGCCAATACATCTACATATGAAAGGTTAGAGGCTTGGGGTGTTTTTCCCCCTGAAAGCTTTCCCAGATTGGTTCTGGGGCTTACCACGCTCATCAAGACAGCAGGATTTGGCACTTGAGGGGGAAAACACTTGGCACTGCACAAAGGATGTGCAAGTGGTGTGGGAATTGCTACTAGCAGATTTCTGACACACAACCCACATCCAGGGATGGAGGGGCCTTCAAAAAAGCAAGAAGTGTCTTGACAGAAATATCCCACAACACCCATCCCAACTACTTCAATATTTGAGCTCTCCAGACTCTTCCCACATCCCCAGTACAACATAAACCAGCCCTACAGACCAAGCCACCCTCCCTGTAAGAACCTGCTCATTTCCTTCACCTGCAATTCCTTTTGCTTTAATAGTAAATGTAACCCTAGCAAACGTTTCCCATCATTTAGTCAAGGTGCTTTAAAATGTCTTCAAAACTCACCAAGTTCACCTAGTGAATTAACTTGCATTTAATTCTTCTAGCCACGAGGACAGGAAAGGCAAAAGGTTAAAATGTCCTATCAGATGGAGTTTAACTTAAAAGATGATGCCCCAATCCAACAGCTTCCACAGTTCAATTATATTTGTTACACAAACTGGTTTGTGCAATAAAACAAGTGAAATGACTGTGATCTCTCTGTTTGTGCAGGGTCTGCTCACTAACCTCAGTAAACAGCCTCTCAGCAAAGCAGCTGAATTACAAATTAACTGTGGGAGAAACCTCCCAGGAGACCAAGACTGACTAACACGACCCCTGGAGGTCCCTTCCAGCCTAAACCAGTCTATGATTCTAAAGACTTGTTTCCCCAAATCTGGACTGGCCTCTGAAGTTAATGATGGCCTGTGATGTGTGACCAGAGCCCCAAACCAATGTCATCATCTCAGGAGTCATGGATCTGAAGATCTATCTGCTCTGGGCCAGCTGCTTCCATTGTCCCTTCATAGAGTGAGCAGCAGGTGCCACCTTGGCTGCTTGATGGGAGGATGGATGGGAGAAACCCAACAAAAAGTGGGAAAAAATAATCAAGCACTTTAAGTAAATGAAAATATTGAGATTTGTATTGCTACTTGTCTCCTGCATGATGGGGGATGACACACACAGCATCTGTTGAAAGATCAGTGTCCACCAGAATGCTTTCACTGAACCCCAGCATGGTGGGGTTGGAAGGGACCTCTGGAGATGATCTGGGCCAACCCCCCTGCTCCAGCAGCTCCCCCAGAGCAGGGGGCCCAGCAGCGTGTCCAGGCCCCTTTGGAATCTCTCCAGACAAGGAGACTCCACAACCTCTCTGGGCAGCCTGGGCCAGGCTCCAACACCCTCACACCAAACAAGTTTCTCCTCATGGAGATCTCCTCTTCTGGCTTTAACACTCCCACCTACCAGCTGAGGTCCAGCACACCTCTGCTCCTCAGGCAGGAGCACTCAGCACCCAAGCACCCCAACAGCCAGAGCTCCAGGCACTGAGGGGGACCCACTGGCACTGGCCACCCCCCGCTACCCGCAGGAGCAGAGGGACAGCACCTACAGACAGAAGGTAGCCAAAAGGTTTTGCTTAAAAACAAGGCTCTTTTTGACAAGAAGCAGCCTCCTTTAAGTTTCCAAAAATGTAAGCCCTTAATGGAAAACATGTTTTCTATCAACTGATTGGAAAAATTAAGGAAAATATTCCCAATCATTTCAAAACCAGTCGATGGCTTTCGCTCCCCGATGGAGTCCGGCCTGTCCAGCTTTAGACCAGCTTTGAAAAGCTTTACACGTATCTACTTTTTCTTGGCCTTTCCTCAAAGGGCTTTAGCTTCAGCAGAACGAACAAAGACCCAGAGAATGAGCTGCCAGAGCCGGGAGATGTCTAGCTCAGGAATGTCTGCATCCTTGGGAGCCAGGATGCAGCACGGCCCAGAAAACCATTGAAGAGCAAAACAAAGGGAAGATTCCTATTGTTTGTTTTGCTAGAGACATAAATGCTTCATTTCATAAGCAGAAAAGAGAAACAAATATACTCCTTTTTATACTCCAATGTCCTTCGTGTTCTCCTCACCTAGGAGAGGTCAGGACATAAACCACCTAAAGCAAAGCCAGTTCCTTGCTGTGTAGCAGCCAAAGCTCCAAAGAGGAAACACTTTATTATCACGGAGCATCGTCCACAAAGTTATACATCTAACCCCCAGTCTTATTTTAGAAAGCCTCCCTGGTAATCTGCCTGTGCTTTTGAAAAGCAGGGAATATGTTTTGAATTAGAAGAGGTTACAGGGACATTTTTGTGGTAAATTTGGACTTTCAGTTGCAAAAAAAAAAAGCCCCGAACCTCTCGGTGCTACAGAAATCCTCTCGGAAATAACATTTTTTTGTCATTGCTAAGCACTTTTCAACAGAGTTTAAGAGCTACTGTTCCAAGGAGCTGTTTACATCCAGCTCTGGAAGAATACTGGGGTCCTTCTGTCCTTGTGAGCACAGGAGCAGCAGCAAAGCACCTTCCAATATTTTGAGAAGCAAACCAAGTATATTCTCCACAGTATGTGGGGGAAACAATTTTTCTAAGCGAGTTCACTTCAAGACTCCCAGTGCACAGGGTCTGGGATTTTTCTGGAGGCTTAAATTGTCCTTATAGCTCTTTGAGGCTTCTTCCCTGTATTCCCCTGGTCTGTTCACACAGGATCAAGAAGGAACAAAACCCCAGATAGGCTGGTGTTAAGAAGTGGGAAGCACATTTCCAGCCTTGGAAGTTTATAACCTCAATATCCAGCTGCTTTATAAACAGTGCATGGGAAGAGAGGCCCCCAAACAACAGTAGCTGGGTTTTGCCTTTGAGGTGAAGCTTAATTTATCACTCTCATAAACAAAAATACCCCGGTTAGTTGGAAGTTTAGCAATATAAATAAAAGCAAAAGTTTGAGGGTAAACATCTCAAAGCCACGGGGCCAGATGAAAGCTCCATTGTGCTGCTGAGAACCGTGGTGGGGAGGCTTTTACAAGCAGGCTGGCACAGCAGCTGTACCACCTCAATGCACCCCTCCTGAAAGCCAGCCAGGCTCTCCATGCAGTGGGAAAGGGGAATGTTCTGCTTTGGTTTGGTTTTCTTCACCATTCACCGTGAGACAGCCTTTGCTGACATGCAATAAGCTGTTAAATATGGGTTCTCATCACCCCTTGGCCATTGTGCTTCCTGGACAGAGCGATGCAGTGAAGTGCTCAAACCCCTTTAGTTTCCCCACTGTGAGTTTGTCCTGGGCATCATAAATAAAACCTGGCACAATGATGAAGGCATTGACCAGTCTGATGCTTATAATGGAAGCCAGATATCAAAGGGAACCTTTTCAGAAAGGTTCAGGTGGTGCCCAAAGTACATCCATTGAAGGGACAGCAGCATACACCTGCTCCACATCACAACAGGGCTGGAAACCTTCCCAGCAGGAGCCATGTAAGAAGAAGACATATTCTAAGGTCATCAGAAGTTGCTGTGGCATGTTGCTTAGGTTGGCTTGATCTAAATACAGCATGAGAGATTGTACAGGGACAGGCACAAACCCACATCTTCATGTTTGGAGATGGAGCTGGACACAGTACCCTGAACATTCCCCTCCTGCATCACATCAGACACCACACACTGCAGAGTCCTGCCACAAGAGGTGGTGGCCTCAAGTTGCACCAGGGGAGGTTTGGATTGGACATTAGGAAGAAGTTCTTTACTGAGAGAGTGGTCAGGGACTGGACCAGGCTGCCCAGGGAGGTGCTGGAGTCACCATCCCTGGAGGGGTTTAACAAGCAGATGTAGCACTTGAGGCTGTGGTCTAGTGGTCAGGGAGATGTTGGGATGAAGGTTGGACTTGATGACCCTAGAGGTCCTCTCCACCCATAACCATTCTATGAAATCTCCAGGTTTTATTTCCCAGGAAGATGTAGCAAGCTCTCAGGCTTCCCAAACTGAGTTACACCAACCTTCAGCGGGAACAGATCATGATGCTACAAGCAATTTATTCTCTACCTGAAGGGCCCCAGATAGGATAGCACCAGGTCAGGCTCTGCCAGCCCCAGGAGAACATGAACCCCCCCGGGCAGGGAGCCAGTGTGGAACCAGGAAACTACTTCAGATGAACATGATGATCAGGGGTTGCAGCAAACCAAGCCTCCTACCATGGCTAAGTTTGTGTAGGCTTCATAAATTAGACATTTAAGGAGGAGGCAATGTCTTTGTTGAAATTTATACGGTGTCTCTTCCATGCCAAAAGGAGCAAGGGAGGGAGAAGCACAGGAATGCTCATCAGAAAGTTCTCCATCAGACATGTTAACAGATCAGTGCTGTGGGAGAAACTGATAAAGAGTGGCAGGAGATAAGCTGTGCTTCTGAGGTCGAGCAGGAAAGAGGCAAAGAGATGGGAGATAAAACAGAGAGGAAAAACAATCTCTGTAGACACACTCTGAACAAGCACATGTGGAAAAGGGGGGTTGGCAAGGCCCACAGTAACCAGTGTGAAGGAGACCCTGGGCAAGAGATGCAGCTCTGCCTTCAGCTCAGACCTGGGGCTGATCTACACGGGGAAATAAGAGCTGACCTCAAATGCAGAGGCCTAGAAAGGCCCAAGTCAGCTGGTGCAGGCAGAACAAGAGAACTGCTGTCCACGAGAGCTCACTCCCCCCAGCCCAGGGGAGCTCCAGCTGACTCACTGGGCAAGGCTGAAAAGGTCCCACTGAGATCAGAGAGGACATCTCTGCTGCTGGAAAAGCTGAAGACACTTTAGCAAGATATAAAAATAAGGTACTGGAGACAAGAGGAGAGAGAGAAGCCACCAAGAATGACCAAAAGCAGTTACAGAAGGATAGCCAGGAAGTCAGCAAAAGGAGAAAGGAAGAGTAGGGTGGGACAACACTTCTTGGAGGGACAATTGACACCTTGGAGTATAGCAAGAAACACCCAAGGGTGAGAATTGACACCATGGCAGGTGAGTGGCTGTCTAGGGACCATGGAATAGGTTTAATGCCATATTTCCACTCAACAGGACATTTTTCTGGAAAGAACAGCCTGGATCAGACCAGCCCAACAGCCACACACTGACTCTTCTCTGAAGTTTCACATCTCAAGTCTGGTGGGACAAAGCAGGCAAATGGCAGCAACAGGCAAATGGCAACACCACCAGCATGAAACCAGGAAGGGATGGACAGCACCATCACCTCAACCAGGAAACGTGTCCTGCAAAACCCTTCAGCAGACAGGCAGATAGGCCAGAACACAACAGTGGCGAGACACAAATGTTCCAACAGCTTTCAGGGGGGAAATTCAGAGTTTGCACAGATAAATACTCTGAAATGAGGGAGGGCAGAATGGAAAGTACCACAAGCATCAAGAGCTAGAGCAAGAGCTGATCTGTTACGTCCCAGCACTAGTCACACTTCTCTGATGAGCCTGAGAAGTAGAGAGCTGCAGGACCATCCATGATGACAGGATGACATCCATGGTGACAGGGGTGTGTCCTCCAGCTTATCATTAACAACTTGTTTATTTAAAAGGTCTTTACATGATACTCCTCCTCCTACCTCAGCTCCTCAGGGCTGGGCTCTGGTTCATTCTCTGCTGTCTATCTAAACCACAACTCCCTGGAAGCAGCTGGACCCCGAGCAGGCCAGGGGAGAACATCAGCAGTAAGAATTCCCAGGAACAAGAAAAACCTCATTCCTAGCAGGAGATAGAGGTAATCTCAGCAATGCTTTAATGGTTTAGATTTGAAGAAAAAAAGGCCTTTCAACAGGTTAAACTTCCCTAATTCCCCTTTTTCACTCCCAAAGGCAGAGCAGCCTCATATCCAAACTCTTCTGGCAGCATTTGAAATGAAGAAAACTGAACCTCCTTCTCCTGCTGCTCTGTTTAGCAGAGACAGAAGCATCTGCACAGGACAGCAGTGATGTGTGCTGCAATCTCATCAGATCTAACCCAAAAGGCCCCAAAGGAACAGAAATCTTCTTCCAGAAATTGTATTTCTGCTTCTGAGGGCTGGAGATGAGCAAAGGGACAGGCAGCTCCCTTATTTAACACTCACAGGCAAACCTGGGCTCAAACAACTGCTTGCTTCCCTCCTGGAATTTCTTCATTCCACAGAAAGCTGCAATCTTGACCCCGGGACTGAGAGTGATGATGTAACAGCCAAATATCCAGATCTGCATCTCTGAGAGGAATTTGGCTAAAGGGGGATGTTCAGGTAGTGTAAATCCTGCCCAGCCTGAAAGGAATGCAAAGGTCAGTGGAGCCATAGATCAGTGAAACCATCTAAAGAGGTTTGAAACCATCTAAAGATTTGTGAGCAGAAGTCAATGCAAAGGGCTCTTGACTGAAGGACACCACGAGACCCACTGGAAATATTAGCTACTGTTTACTGTAAGAATTTGGCAGGTCTCAAAGCCAGCCTTTAGCCAGGGAAATTGAGAAGGTGACAATAAGTGACTGCAGTTAAGACAATGGAGGTTATAGAAGCCACCTCAAGCCTGTGGCAGTCAAAAACAAGACCAGAATTTTACTTTACAGCACCACACACAGATGTGCTGCCCACTCTGAGATCTTCAGGACATGTATCACTCCATAGAATCACACAATTGTTCTGGTTGGAAGAGACCTTCAAGATCATCAGGTCCAACCATTAACCCAGCACTGCCCGGGCACCAGTAAACCATGGCCCTCAGCACCACATCTCCACTGCTTTTAAATATCTCTGGGGATGGGGACTCCACCACTTCCCTGCCAAGTCTGTTCCAGGGCTTGACAACCCTTCCCGTGAAGAAGTTTTTCCTGTTATTTAATCTAAACCTCCCCTGGCACAACTTGAGGCTTCCTCAGAATCTACAGAACAACAGCAGAGAGGAGTCAAGGATGAAAGCAGAAAGGCTGCTGAAGAACTCCTAAGTTACCAGCTGGCTTCTTGTAGATATCCTGTGTGTAAACAAGAGAGAAAATAATCTATTAAAAAAGATGCCATAAGGAGCATCTCCTATCGAGCTAATTCACAGAATGTCAGGGATTGGAAGGGACCTCAAAAGACCATCTAGTCCAACCCCCTGCCAGGGCACTTCACACTTGTTGTGGTTACAGAAGTGATTCTGTGGGGCTTGCTCCTCACCCCCTGTGACACAGGTGACCCTCCCCACCTTGCTTGCTAGCTCCCTACAATTAAATGCTGTTCTCTGTGCTCTGACTTGTCCTCCAAAGGCAGCCGGGCAGCAGCTGGCGAGGCAGGACCAGCAGCTCTGCTGCCAGTGAGGATCCCGAGCTCACAGCTCCCTCAAAGACTGATCCCATTCATAAATCTGACCTGGGATATCCATCACCACCCATGTGTTACAATTATCAAACACCACCTCACCCACACTGCTATAAACAGCCTGCTGTAAAACACCCCTCTGAGAAGAGGGGGTATTCATGAGTCAGGGGAGGAGGGATGTGCAGAGGAATTGGGGGGACCGTATGAATCCAGCACACGTGGAGGCAAAACAAATTCCATGCAGGGCATCCTCTCAGTCAATGCCTCATTCCCAGGAATGTTGGCAGAACATGGAGCCCACCTGCAGCTACCAGTACCCACCAGCTGAACAGAGTCCCCACAGCAAGGGGAAAGCTGGCCCTGAGCCCTGCTCCTTGTCTCCTTGGGACCTGTTCTGCAGGCGAGACCGATGCCCTTCCCCAGCTGTGACATCGAGCTGGGCCCTGGCCAAGCTCCTAAGTCAAATTTTGATGGGCTAAGGGGAATTTTCATTCCATTCATTCCAAATTGTGACACAAGACAGCTCTGCACAAGCTGAGCAGTTCAGAAAGCAGCCAAGGAGCTGAGGAGACTTTGGTGCTGACCATTGAGCAGCAGTGAGGAGGGTCCTGCACCCCCCGTGGTGCCAGGTACCCCTCCCTGGGAGGAAAACAGACTCTTCCCAGCAGCTGTTTAATTTACACCTCATGAACCATTCAAATATTCATATCTATTTCAAATGAGGAAATTAAAATGGCTTAAAGGCATGAAAAGCTTGTTCATTAAGCATGAATATTTCATTACCCAAAGCATGAATGAAACCATAATATTTCCTCTGCCAGGATTAGAGATACTTCAGTACCTCGTGTGAAGCCAAACCTCTCCCACCACAACTCCAACCAAAACTAGGAATGGTTAAGATGGTGCTTGGGAGATAAGAAAGATGGTGTAAAAACTTCAGGACACCCTTTTGCTCCAACACTAAGTCCATGGAAGAGCAGAAAGGGTGTTCTGCAGAGGAAGAATCAAACACTATCACTGATCCACAGCCCTGCTAAGAATTGATCCCGGGGTATTTACAGGGACTCTGATCCTCTGAAGAGAGGAACAAATTAAAAAGTGTTTTGTCAGCCCCAGAACTTGTGGGTGTTTTGCCAGACCTGGTGAGGACAGATAAAAGGAAAATAATCCTGTGTCCAGATCTAGAAGATACTAAGTTGTCAAACAAGAGCTTGGCCTTTCAGGACTGTAGGATGAGTGAACATCTGAGCACTTCCACCCAAACCCACCCTTTCTATCCCCTGCTGAAAGGCTCTGCTACCACTGCATTACTGCTGCTGTCCAGCTCACTTGTGCCATTACAAAGTCTAGATGTTTACCCAAGAGGTAACAGCTCTTCACACCAGCATCATCCAGAACACCAACCACATCATTTTTAACTGACAGACACTATGGACACAACCCACTACATCAACAGGAAGAAAAAGATCTCTTTTTTTTTGAGAGACCCAAAAGGTAGAGCCAAACACAATTGTCTCAAGAAAATCCCTCCAAGATATCATAGAATCATAGAATGGGTTGGGTTGGAAGGACCTTTCAAGATCATTCAGTTCCACCCCCCTGCCATGGCAGGGACACCTCCCACTAGACCAGGTTGCTCAAGGCCCCATCCAACCTGGCCTTGAACACCTCCAGGGATGGAGCATCCACAACCCCCCTGGGCAACCTGGGCCTGGGTCTCACCACCCTCAGAGGGAAGAATTTCCTTCTAATTTCCAATCTTAATCTCCCCTCTTCCAGTTTGAACCCATTACCCCTTGTCCCATCACTACAAGGCTTTGTAAAAAGTCCCTCCCCAGCTTTCTTGTAGCCCCCTTCAGGTACTGAAAGGCCACCAGAAGGTCTCCCCAGAGCCTTCTCCAGGCTGAACAAGCCCAACTCTCTCAGCCTGGCCTCCCAGCAGAGGGGTTCCAGCCTCTGATCATCTTTGCAGCCCTCTTCTCAACCTGCTCCAACAGGTCCATGTCCTAATTTAGGCTAGCTTTGCAAATGCACTGTCAGCCATCATTGAGAAAGAGTAGAAAAAACACTTTTCCATTATTTTAACTAAATGCAAGACTGTGTTTTTATTACGTGTTGCTTTTAGAGCTCAGAAATCACAAATGTGTGCAGAGAAACCAAGAACTGCAGCTCTTTGCATCACACCCTCAGGCTCAGGCAGGCCAGGGGGACCAGGAGCTATCTGAGCACCAACTTCATCCTTCCACACAGGGTTTCACACTGGAACTAGTTAAAAAAAAAAAAAAAAAAAGAAGAGGAAAACAACCCAAAATCCATTTTACAACCCTCACACTTACCAGGTGCTCTTCAGCCTTCCTTTCACACATCCTTGAATTCTTTAACAACCACAACAAGGTCTATTGTGTTCCCAGGAGGGGATTTGCACGATGCTTATAAAATATGAGCAACTCGCTAGGAATTGGGAAAGGATGAGTCAGTAACACCTGCTCATGACCTGGAGGTGAAAACACAAGACCTGGAGCATGAGGACTACGCCAGATGCTGCCCTGCCACTGTGAGATGTAGCTGTCTGCTTGCTTCCTACATTTCAACAGGAATTTCCACTTACAGCCCCCAGCCAGGGTTCGGAGGTGTTGGGTTCATCCACAGCTGGGCCCACACATCATCTCACCCACCCGGGCACATCTTACCTTCCTGCAAAGCATTTGTGACCTTGTGAGGAGAAGCTGCTCTGGAGTTATTCCTCAAGTTATCACTATGACCACAGAAGAGATAATTCAAGAAAAAACGCCATTGTTAAAGCTCTGGGTTTTGCTTTGTCTCTCCAGATCAATGCCACTTGGGCAGGAGAGCCCAAGCCTTGAGAATAACACAAGAAATCACATATAAACTAGAATATCTCATATATGTGAAAAATAACCTCTTGCCTTCTTCCCTACAAGGCAGTAAATTAAAAATGACAGCTTTTACCACTTGGAATTTCCATGATGTGCTGATGACAAACGAGGTGATGGACACTTTTGTGTTTCTCCAGCTCAGAAGTTCACTCCATGAGTTTCACCCACACCACAACAACTCCAAAACCTCAGTAACTCCTGTGAGATCACAAGCACCATCCACTCCACCTGCTGTGGAACAGCCACAGGCACCTTAAATCCAACCCCCCACTGAAACCCAAGTGCTTGAACAAGTCCAGAGCAGGATGTTCTCCCTCAGGTGACAGGTGGGTCACACTTGGAGCACAGCTAAATACTGGCCCCTGAATGCCAGCACGAGGACCCAAGAGCAGTCAGATACTAAGAAGTTTCCCTGTTTTAAGGAATATCTCAATTAATATCACACCCTCTGATAGGAATTGAAAAGCCAACTACTCCTGCAGTAATTAACCTGCCCAGGAAGGTCAGCAGAGAACCAAGCAGAGGGAATGCCAGGCTCTGCTGACCTGCAAACCACTCCTCTGTGGCTGGCTATAATTCATACTCAGCACCACTTAAGGAACAATTATCTGTGAAAACTCAGGAGATTTTCTATAAAGAAACAAACCCAGCTACTGAATCCACACTAATTGTACCAATACTCCTGCTTTTTTTTTAATTATTATTCTGATGACTAAGAATCACAACCAGACACTGGTAGGAAGCCCACTCAGAACTAAGGAATTCAAGGACCAGATGACTTGTATTTATAATTAACACATTACATGCAGTGACTGCTGGAGTGTCCACATGAAATGGCCAGTTTATTAAGCAGCTGTAAGACAGACATAAAAAAGCTCTAGCACTATGATATCCCCACTGAATCCCTGCACGAACCCACAAGCAATAGGACACAAAGTGTAGTGGTTGGGATGTGAGGTAGAAAAGTCACAGCCCATCCACACACCTGCCCAGGTCCTCACTTTGATGAACAAACTGCTCACACCACGTCAGCACCACTGCCTTCTAATAAGAAAGCAGCAAAAAGCCCAACTCCACCGTTTCTCCTTTTCCCACTAGAGACATCCTGGGGGAGATATCCTTGCATGCACCGAAACTGGTCTGATCTCCAATCCACCCACATCTGGGCTCACTTGGGAACTCAGTGCAGCACAGCCCGTCTTGGGTCAGGCGCTGACCCCGAACCAAAATAGCGCTGGCAGAGAGCTGGATTTATGGGACAGGGTGGAGCCCTCCCAGGGCCAGCCCCACACACCCGGCACCGAACTTAAGGACAGAGGCAGCGACTCCTCCATCCTGCACAACTCCTGCCATCTGCACAGCGTGACAAAACACAAACCAGCCCCTGGACAGGTCACAGTCTGGGGGTGACCTGGGGCTGATGCCATTTTAAAGGTGTCAGCAGCAAGGGTTTCTGACTGTCTCCAAAGCAGTAAAAGTGAGGAATCAAACGTTGCTTGAGCGCTAACAGAGCAGTGAAGCCGGGCCCAGCTCAGCAATTCTACTGAAAGCCACACTTTTGGTAAATTCTGATCAGTGTTCCCTAACATCCCAGTGCAGACAAGCCCCAGGGCAGGGGATGAGAGCCCCAAGGTTAGTGGCATTAACAGCATGCTTTTTTTTCTTTAGTAAAAGATTATTCTGCCCATGGCAGCCACAGGACAACCTTGAAGTGCAGCAGAACTCTGCCTGCAGAGTGCAGATTACAGCAAAGTAACACACAAGCTCTAGTGCAAGAGAAACTGGAGTTTGAATCAGTTTGAAAAGCCTGAGTTAAAGTATCAGAGACCAAGGGACTGGAGTGAAAGGGACACTGGGTGGTGTCTCAGGCACAGCAGGGACGTCCAGGCAACCGCCCCAGGCACAGTCAGCACATGAGAGGATAGGACAAAATAAATCAAACTACGTATCAATTAAAAATTAGCAAACCCAGGCAGTGCAAGACACCTCTCAATTAATTAATTTGATTCCTAAACATAACCAACATGCTCTGCTGATTTTTATCTAACAATCCATTTCCAGTACTTTAGATTTCTAGCACACATCAACCAAAGCATAAAAACCCCAAGAACAAAGAGTTACTGCAAGTTTCCTGCTAATTATAACGACTTTGTTTGTAAGCCCTCTGTAACACAATTACACATATCACAATGTGCACAAATGAGAAACAAGTTTCAGCTTTTAGAGACATCGGAAATTTATTTCAATCTGACAATTCCTCACGTTCAAAGCTCAACTGTTCACATTACAATTAGGATTGAAACACAAATGCCCTCTCTACCCAAAGAGAAATCCAAAATATAAAAGAAAAAAATAGTATTAACCACCTGAGTTGTTATTCTATCTGCCCTGACCCTGCAGCACCACAGCACACAGGTACACTCCAGTAGCTGGGTGTGTAGCACAAGAATTCCTGAGCACTCAGCAGCTGATGCAGCCAGACCCCAAAATCTACAGAGGAGGCATCACAATTGCCTGAAAGAGCTTCATTTTCTCCTTCCTCCGTGGTTTTGTGTCAGCTGAGCCCACCTCTCTTCCCTTGGCTATTGCCAGCGCTGGACTCAAGCGCATCCAACAACTGCACGGGCCTGACAAGTTACTGATTCCAACCACCTCCAGAAGGCGAGTGCAGGAGAGGAACAGGCAGCAAAGCCTGAGCAGAACTAGGGAGGGCAGGACAGTCACCAAGTCACACTTTTATCCCAAATGCTTCCCTTTGGTAATTATCAAACCCTTGCACAAGCAGGGCCATAAGAGTGTATCGGGAAGAGCCGGCATGAATCTTTTATAACGGCAAGTGAAAGACAGCCACAGACTTGGGGTCCCCCCGGGTGTCCCCTCGGCCAGCGCTGCCCAAGATGGAGCTGAGACGGGGCTGCCAGCCCAGCTCTTCCCACAGCCCATCGCTCTGCCAGGGAAATAAAACCATAAAGATCACGAAACGTTAACACAGCGAGTGCTGGAACACTGGAGCAACCTTGGACTTGGTCAGGAATCAGCAATAAAAGTCACCATCTCCACTTTGCACGTGTGGGCGGGGCTGAAACACCCGATAGAGGCTGTGAGGGGGAGACTGAAGCAGGTGAGGGCTGATGAGCGGGAGGTGAAGGAGGGTGTCCAAAGATGGACCAAAACTCCCCCATAGACCCCATAACAGGGCTCGGTGCCCCCCACCTGCACCCTCAGCACCTTCATCCTCACTTGTTTCTCCTAAACGCCCCAATTGTAAGAGAACTCCCCAACTTATTGCTGAGTTATCCCTTCTATGGAGATCATTCACCTGAGGGCCCAAGACAGGGCGGGCTGAGGGGCTGCCCCCCCCCCCCGTCACCACCGGCCCGGTTAACTTCACTCCCCCAGCACCGAACTTGAGCAGAACGAACCCTCACAACCCCTGAGGCACCGTGTGTGTGTGTGAAGGGGGGTAGATCCCCTCACCCTCCCCTCTCCTCACGCCGGCCCCGCTCCCCTCTCACCGCAGCCGGAGGTTTGCCATGAACTCGGGCATGGTGACGGCGTCCATCAGCACGAAGTCGGCTTTGCCGAACTCCAGGCTCTCCTGCTCCGCCATGGCGGCAACGGGGACCGAGAACGGGGAACCGGGAGGGGAATACGGGGGGGGNCACTGGGGGAACCCACCACTATGTGGGGACAAGTCCTGCACTGGGGGAACCCCACCAGTATGGAGGGTTCACATCCTGTATTGTGGGAACCCATCAGTATGGGTGGGGGGCTAATCCTGCACTGGGGGAACCCACCAGTATGTGGGGACAAATTCTGCATTGGGGGAACCCATAAGCTGGGGGGACAAATCCTGCACTGGGGGAACCCACCAGTATGCGGGGACAAATTCTGCATTGGGGGCACCCATAAGCTGGGGGGACAAATCCTGCACTGGGGGAACCCCCCAGTTTAGGGGGGTAAATCCTGCTCTGGGGGAACCCACCAGTATGCGGGGACAAATTCTGCATTGGGGGCACCCATAAGCTGGGGGGACAAATCCTGCACTGGGGGAACCCCCCAGTTTAGGGGGGTAAATCCTGCTCTGGGGGAACCCACCAGTATGCGGGGACAAATTCTGCATTGGGGGCACCCATAAGCTGGGGGGACAAATCCTGCACTGGGGGAACCCCCCAGTTTAGGGGGGTAAATCCTGCTCTGGGGGAACCCACCAGTATGCGGGGACAAATTCTGCATTGGGGGCACCCATAAGCTGGGGGGACAAATCCTGCACTGGGGGAACCCCCCAGTTTAGGGGGGTAAATCCTGCTCTGGGGGAACCCACCAGTATGCGGGGACAAATTCTGCATTGGGGGCACCCATAAGCTGGGGGGACAAATCCTGCACTGGGGGAACCCCCCAGTTTAGGGGGGTAAATCCTGCTCTGGGGGAACCCACCAGTATGCGGGGACAAATTCTGCATTGGGGGCACCCATAAGCTGGGGGGACAAATCCTGCACTGGGGGAACCCCCCAGTTTAGGGGGGTAAATCCTGCTCTGGGGGAACCCACCAGTATGCGGGGACAAATTCTGCATTGGGGGCACCCATAAGCTGGGGGGACAAATCCTGCACTGGGGGAACCCCCCAGTTTAGGGGGGTAAATCCTGCTCTGGGGGAACCCACCAGTATGCGGGGACAAATTCTGCATTGGGGGCACCCATAAGCTGGGGGGACAAATCCTGCACTGGGGGAACCCCCCAGTTTAGGGGGGTAAATCCTGCTCTGGGGGAACCCACCAGTATGCGGGGACAAATTCTGCATTGGGGGCACCCATAAGCTGGGGGGACAAATCCTGCACTGGGGGAACCCCCCAGTTTAGGGGGGTAAATCCTGCTCTGGGGGAACCCACCAGTATGCGGGGACAAATTCTGCATTGGGGGCACCCATAAGCTGGGGGGACAAATCCTGCACTGGGGGAACCCCCCAGTTTAGGGGGGTAAATCCTGCTCTGGGGGAACCCACCAGTATGCGGGGACAAATTCTGCATTGGGGGCACCCATAAGCTGGGGGGACAAATCCTGCACTGGGGGAACCCCCCAGTTTAGGGGGGTAAATCCTGCTCTGGGGGAACCCACCAGTATGCGGGGACAAATTCTGCATTGGGGGCACCCATAAGCTGGGGGGACAAATCCTGCACTGGGGGAACCCCCCAGTTTAGGGGGGTAAATCCTGCTCTGGGGGAACCCACCAGTATGCGGGGACAAATTCTGCATTGGGGGCACCCATAAGCTGGGGGGACAAATCCTGCACTGGGGGAACCCCCCAGTTTAGGGGGGTAAATCCTGCTCTGGGGGAACCCACCAGTATGCGGGGACAAATTCTGCATTGGGGGCACCCATAAGCTGGGGGGACAAATCCTGCACTGGGGGAACCCCCCAGTTTAGGGGGGTAAATCCTGCTCTGGGGGAACCCACCAGTATGCGGGGACAAATTCTGCATTGGGGGCACCCATAAGCTGGGGGGACAAATCCTGCACTGGGGGAACCCCCCAGTTTAGGGGGGTAAATCCTGCTCTGGGGGAACCCACCAGTATGCGGGGACAAATTCTGCATTGGGGGCACCCATAAGCTGGGGGGACAAATCCTGCACTGGGGGAACCCACCAGTATGGAGGGGTCACATCCTGCATTGTGGGAACCCATCAGTATGAGGGGAGGGGGGGGCAAATCCTGCACTGGGGGATCCCACCAGTAGGGGGGGGAAAAACTGGCTGCACTGGGGGAACCCACCACTATGTGGGGACAAGTCCTGCACTGGGGGAACCCCACCAGTATGGAGGGTTCACATCCTGTATTGTGGGAACCCATCAGTATGGGTGGGGGGCTAATCCTGCACTGGGGGAACCCACCAGTATGTGGGGACAAATTCTGCATTGGGGGAACCCATAAGCTGGGGGGACAAATCCTGCACTGGGGGAACCCACCAGTTTAGGGGGGTAAATCCTGCTCTGGGGGAACCCACCAGTATGAGAAGCCAAATCCTGCACTGGGAGAACCCCGCCAGTGTGAAAGGGTCACAACCTGCACTGAGAGAACCCCACCAGTACGTGGGGGAAAATCCTGCACTGGGTGAACCCCACCAGAATGGGGGGGCCACATCCTGCACCTTGGGAGACCCCCACACCCCCCCAAAGGGTGCTTCAGGGGTGGATCCTGCACTGGGGAGTCACAACCCCACATCCTGCACCCCATGGAGCCCCCATCCCAGGGTGCTGCAGGGTGGGCCTGGGTCCTGAACCAAGGAGGACACTTCCCCACCCACCAACCCCCCACAGGGGCCAGTGGGGCCAGATCCTGCACCCAGGGGAAGTCCCACTCCAGGACCCCACTGGGTAGAGCCAGATCCTGCCCCTGGGGACCCCCCCACCCCAGGATCCCAGATCCTGTCCCCAGCACCCCTGGGTGCCCTCCCAGACCCTGCTCGCTCCAGCACCCACAGAACCCCCCAGTGTAAACGCAGAATAAGACCACAGGAGCATCTCCCAGCAACACCCAGAACCAGCCCCTCGGGCTAATTAGCTTAATGACACTAATTAGGGTAACAAGGGCTGGTGGGGGGCCCTGGGAGCAGGCACAGCCTCACCCGAAGGAGCATTTGGGGCAAGAATTGCTGGGTTGGGTGCAGGAACTGGGGGGTGTGGGTGTGACACATCATGGCCATCCCTGTCCTTGTCCCCATCCCCACAGTCTGGTGGGTCCTGGTGGGTCCAGGTGGGTCCTGGTGAGTTCCAGTGAGTCCTTAGTGGGTCCCAGGGGGTCTAAGTGGGTCCAGGTGGGTTGTGTTGGGTCCTGGTGGGTCCAAGTGGGTTCAGGTTGCTCATATTGGGTCCTGATGAGTCCCAGTGGGTCTAAGTGGGTCCAGGTGGGTTGTGTTGGGTCCTGGTGACTCCCAGTGGGTCCAGGTGGGTTGTGTTGGGTCCTGATGAGTTCCAGTGGGTCTAAGTGGGTCCAGGTGGGTTCTGGTGAGCTGAGGCCCCAGCTGAGAGCAATGACCCCCCTCAGTTATAGGCAGTGGATCCCAGTTCTCTGCCTGCTCCTGGGGGAGGACAGGACAGGGAACCTCTCAGAGGTGAGTTGGGGGGAGGGGGAAAGATACCCTAAAATATCCCCAACTCCCCTCTTTGTGCTTTGCTTTTCTGGTACATTTGGCTCCCCAGGGGTGTGATGATTTCTGGTCCTGTTTTATATAATGTATTGAGTGGTTTTTGTGTTATTTGCTGCCTGTGAGTGCCCTGGGGGAGGGGCTGGTGTGGGGGCAGCACCCGGGGGTGCTGGGGCTCCTGCTCCCCTCTCCCTTGCAGGGTGCTGGGTGTGCTNGTGGGTTGTGTTGGGTCCTGGTGACTCCCAGTGGGTCCAGGTGGGTTGTGTTGGGTCCTGATGAGTTCCAGTGGGTCTAAGTGGGTCCAGGTGGGTTCTGGTGAGCTGAGGCCCCAGCTGAGAGCAATGACCCCCCTCAGTTATAGGCAGTGGATCCCAGTTCTCTGCCTGCTCCTGGGGGAGGACAGGACAGGGAACCTCTCAGAGGTGAGTTGGGGGGAGGGGGAAAGATACCCTAAAATATCCCCAACTCCCCTCTTTGTGCTTTGCTTTTCTGGTACATTTGGCTCCCCAGGGGTGTGATGATTTCTGGTCCTGTTTTATATAATGTATTGAGTGGTTTTTGTGTTATTTGCTGCCTGTGAGTGCCCTGGGGGAGGGGCTGGTGTGGGGGCAGCACCCGGGGGTGCTGGGGCTCCTGCTCCCCTCTCCCTTGCAGGGTGCTGGGTGTGCTGGAGCAGCAGTGATGGAGTCTGATCCCTCCACCCCCCTGAGGAAGAGGGCAGCGTCTGGGCACTCCTGGGAGAGCCTCCTCTGCCTCCGGCCACGCAGGCAGAAGAAGAAGGTGGCTTATTCCTCCTACATCCACAGAGTCCTAAACCAGGTATGGCCTGACCAGGCTGGGGGGCAACCACCAAGCTCAGCTTGGTCTTCTGAGCTTATCAATAGTTATAGATATCTGAAGGTGAGGGCCCAGAGGCTGGGGCCAGACTCTTGTCAGTGGGGCCCAGGGACAGGACAAGGGGCACCGGGCACCAACTGGAACCCAGGAGGTTCCGTGTGAGCAGGAGGAGAAAGTTGTTTGGGGTGAGGGTGTTGGAGCCTGGCCCAGGCTGCCCAGAGAGGTTGTGGAGTCTCCTTGTCTGGAGAGATCCCAAAGGGGCCTGGACATACTGCTGGGCCCCCTGCTCTGGGGGAGCTGCTGGAGCAGGGGGGGTGGACCAGGTGATCTCCAGAGGTCCCTTCCAACCCCACCATGCTGGGATTCTGTGATCCACACATCCAAGCCTGGCTGCTCCTGTGTTAGCTGAATCTGAAAGTTATTAACTCAAACGGAAGGTGTGATGGGTGGAGCTGGGGGAGTTCTGCCTGACCTGTGCCCACAGGCAGCTCCTCCAGCCACCCCACCCCATGGATGGCTGTGCTGAGGGTCCTGTGGTTGCTCTCCCTGCAGACATGGTCCACCAGAGCCTCCTGCCTGGCAGCTGCAGCCCTTGCCTGGCTGGGCAGCCCCCAGCTGCTGGGGGAGGTGGCGCTGGAGGCCACCCGGCTGTCCCTCTGCAGCAGGAGGAGCCACCTCAGCCACCGGGAGGTCCTGCTGGCCATGAAGCTGGTGCTGCTGCGGGAGCTCTCCAAGCCTCCTCTGGGATCCTCAGGCTGTGAGCGGCTGCTGAAGGGACCCAGCGAGACAGGACAGTCCTAAGAGTGTTTTAATGTGATTTGGGGTAAATAAAGTATTTATTAGTATTGTTTAACAGAGTCTCCTTCCTGGGCTGGCAGGTGTCAGCACTGAGAGTTGGGTTAGGGTCATTAGGGTTAGGTGGGGCTGGGCCACCATGGGGCTGGTTCCCCACATGCCCCGGGAGGGAAGGTGCTCACACACACACCCGGCTGGCAAATATTTGTGGAGCAGCTCTGGCAGCAGGTGAACGGTCCCCAGAGGTCCAAAGGGCACTGCCCGGCCAGAGGAGCCTCTGCTCCAGTGCCCCAGCCTGCCTGGCAGCTGTGGGGCTGCTGGACACCAGGTTTGGCCAAGAAAGGGGGGAGGAGAAAAGGTGGCTGTTACTCCAGGTCCTGGGGAAATGTGAAGCTTGGGGAGCAGCAGCATCCTCTGGGGATGCTGTTGGGTGGTGGCACTGAGTGATGCTGTGGTGGGTGGTGGCACTGAGTGACTGGTCTCCAGGCTCTCCATGGAGCCCCTTCACATGCTGTGCACAGGGATGTCTCCCGGTTCTCCAGCCTCCTGCCCACAGCTTCAGGGGGTTGTTGGGCTCCTGGCAGTGTCTGACCACCCACCTTCCCAGGGAGGGGTTTTCAGTCCCACTGAAGTACCACCAGCTCCTGGCAGCACTGGAACACCCCCTGCAGCAGGTTTCCCAGCTGCTGAGCTGCTCCTCCCAGGAGCATGGGCAGGAGGCTGGAAAAGGGGCAGAACCTTCCAGAGGGATTTGGCCCTTGTCATGTTGTGATGCTGGAGGTTCTGAAATGCCCTTTTTTGGGGGGTTGCAATAGGAGGTGGTGTCAGGTCTGCCCCACCCTGTGCTGCTACCCCAGCTGGGGGACCATGTGGTCACAGGTATGGGGGTGGGTGTCCCTGGTTTAAAGCAGCTCGTGGTTATGCTGGTGGCTCTGGCTGTGTCCCCAGGCTGTTCCTATTTGTTCTCTCCGTGCTCCTGTGTGTACCTGGCCCTGTGTAGTGTGAAGAACTGTCACCTACCACTGGCCTCTGGCTGCTCCCTTAGTAAATACCAGGATAAGAGCTGCCTTCAAGGAGCAGGTCCTGCCCAAGGACTGAGGGCTCAGGAGCTGCTGCCCAGAAGAAGGTTGAGTTTTGATGTTCCAACTGTTGTTCACAAGCTCTGTCTCCTTCTCATCCCCATACTGAGCTTAGGGGCTTCTGCTCCACCCGGCCCTTGTTCTACAAGCCCTGACTCCCTTGTTTAGAATAGGGCTGGCTCAAATTCATGGATTCGGGGCCAATTCCTCCAGGAAGGTCCTAGCTCCTGTAGCTGACCTGAGAGAACAACCAGGCTGCCCTGCAGCCCCAGGCAGTGCTAATGTTTCCTACAGCATTGCTGGTCAAGGGCTGCTCAACCTGCCCCAAAAGCTCAATAGAGGAGGAGGAGGGTTCCACACCCTTGTGATACCATCTAGTCCAGAGTTTCACCAGCCCCTCTTGGGGTGTTCCCCTTGTGTCACAGCAAGGAAAAACTGAGCTGAACCTTCTGTTACTGCTTCTTGTCCCTGCAGACACCCCAAACCACTTGCTCTTTCTTCTCTTCTGCTTTATTTCTGCATCTGGAGCTCTGGCTGCTGCTGAGGAGTTTCTGGTGTCCCATAGCCCATGGTCAGTGTGATGGTGACACCTGGAGCTGCTCTTGTGCAGTGCTGCTGTTTAACTTGAGTCCCTGAGTGAGTGCACAGATGATGGCTCCTGCCTACAAGTGAACCAGAGCCTGGAGCCACTTCCAGCTCTCTGAAGAAAAGCAGCTGGAGCAGAGGAGCTGCCAGTGGAAATCACCGGGGGGGAGGTTCTGGGCCAGGCTGGGTTGGGAGGGCAGGTGTTATCCAGGCTCTCTTTTCCTACCTATAGAAAACCTATAGCTCAGCTGGGCTCTAAGAGCTGAGATGTGACCCAGTGTGAACAGACTTGAGACCAAAGCAGCTCAGCTGCTGTCCTTCTGTGGGGACCTCACACGAGAGATGCACTGACTGGAAACTGCCACAACACTTCCATCACCCTTTGAATTCGGGGGAGTTCTTCAGCTGTGTCTCTGGCTGTGCATTAGGGTCAGAGCCCACCATGGCACTGCTCAAACCCCTGCTCTGATTGCTTTGTCCTTGGAGCAAACGTCCTTCCAAACCTCCTCCCACCCCCTGTGTGGAGCTGTGCTCCAGTGGGAATAACATCCCTGGAGGCTTCAGCAGCTGGAGCCAATGACTCCTCACCCGGGGCCATGGTTTCCATCACCTCTGCTGGGCAGTGCTCGGTGCTCTGCTCATCTCATCCCTTTTTGGCCCCATGTCCAGCAGAGTCATTCACACAAGCAGCTCTCCCCTGATGCAGACACAGACACCAGATGCTGGTGTCAAGGCAGCTTCATCCCAGGAAAAGCTGGAGCAGCCCGAGGAGCTCTGCCCCAGGAGGCTCCACATCTAGCACTTCATCCTGCTCAGCCTCACCTCTGACCCAGTGGATCCTTGGCTCTCTTGGATCCACACTCCAGTCTCTTTATTGTGTCCTTACAGCCCATCTGCTCCTGGAATGGAGAGTTCTTATGTCAGAAATGGGGACCTGAAGCCCAAGGTGAATCAAGTGACTTCCCCCAAATCTTCTTGGTTTGGGGTGAAAGGGACCCCATGGCAGCAGCAGTTCCTCGAGTGTGGGCAGCCCCTGGCACAGGTTCACCCCCAGGCATGTGTGTGGTCCCCCCATACAGACCATCAAAGTCTATTTGTTATTTTTTCTGCAGTTGCATTCTCTGTTCTGGATCCCAACCTCCTCCAACCCGTTAATGGGTAAAGCCCTGATTCAAAAATTGGAAGCAATGCTGTATCCCTAGAGGGGACCTGCTCTGCTGAGCTTGCCCACACCATGTGGGCACCCCTTAAAAACCCTCTCCTCAGCCATCCCAAAAAGCAGCTTTGGTAAAAGCAGGAGGATGAACCCTCAAGTGGCTGGGCCTGAAAGGGCTTCTCAGGATGGTGTTCTGAGAATGTCTTCTGGGTTTGTTTTTAAACTATGGTGCTTCTATGGAGAAATGGAAGGGCTAAACATGCAAGAGGGGCTTTGTTCAGTGTGCAGACCAGAGAAAAGCTGCTGTTCTTCAAGCCTGAAGTAGGACCAGGGCTCTCAGGGTCTGCTACTCCCAAGGATGGACTCAGGTCGTTGCCTTTGCTCAGGATCGTGGTGGCCTTTCCAAAACCAAGATCTGAAACCAGCCCGTGGCTCTCTGCAGAGCCCAGCTGTGGGGTTTGCAGCTCTGCCCCGAGACTTGGAAGCAGATGATCCTGAATCAGCAGCAAACAGCTTGTGAAAAGTGAGCATTGGGGCTGCTCCACACACCAGGGTAGAGCAGTGAGGAGGGAGGGGGGCACCATTAAAGGTGGGGTCTCCTTGTGCCACGTGTCCCCTCGCTGGGGTGCTGCAAGGGGGGGAAATGATCAGTTCTGGAGCACGTCCCCGTGCCTGGGCAGGAGATGGGTGGTTCATTTTTAGGTATTTGACTGTTTGAGCCAATCATAGAACCAAGAGGGGCAGGATGGGGGCTGGGGTCACTCTGGGCTCTGGGAGCTGCAGTGAGTGGGGGTGGGAGGTGTGGGTGGGTCTGTGGCTGCTGCAGCTGTGGGTGAAGAGCTGTGCCAGGGCCAGCAGGTGGCTGGGGACAGCAGAAGGGATGGGGCATCATGTAAAGAGCTGGGGGACCCACATCCCCCATCACTGTGGGGCCCAGATGAAGGGTAGTGGGGCTCCAGCATCCTTGCCTGCCCCTGCTCACTCATCCCTCCCTGAACCTGGCTGGCTTGGGTACCAGTGGGGCTGAGCTCAGCCCTGCAGCTCTGCCAATTGTGCTCAGAGGGCACGTGGTGGCAGCTGGGTGTCCATGTGTACTGGAGTTCAGCCAGGACACCAGCCTTCAAGTCCTAGAATCATAGAATGGGTTGGGTTGGAAGGGATCTCAAAGATCATCCAGTTCCACCCCCCTGCCATGGCAGGGACACCTCCCCCTAGAGCAGGTTGCTCAAGGCCCCATCCAGCCTGGCCTTGAACACCTCCAGGGATGGAGCATCCACAGCCCCCCTGGGCAACCTGGGCCAGGGTCTCACCACCCTCAGAGGGAAGAATTTCCTCCTAAGTCCACCCAGGTGGGTCTGGACACATCCAAACCCCATCTCTGGAGCACGCTGGAGACTCAGCAGAGAGCTCCCTGGGGGCTTCTCCCTGTGATGAAAGGATGGGAATGAGGACAAAACAAATAAATTAAATACAGAAGGATGTTCTCTGATGCCTCAACTAATTATTCACCTGGTCTCCCTTTAAAAGCACGAGTTTTGCTTCTGATAAATTATATTGGTACTCCATTTGCTCTTTCTTAGCTTCCTCTATTTCTCCTCCCATTCAGAGAAGCAAAGGTCACCTTCCTCCTCTCTACAATTTCCCTGCTGGTAAATGGCTGCTGTGGGTCTCCCCAGCATTAACCACTTGCCAGTGGGTAACGTTTGCCCTTCCCTCTTCTCTATTTTCTCAAAAAGGGAAGTAGAAAAGAAAATCATGCAGCACATCAGAATTTCCAGCCCATCACATCCCCCGTGTTATGGTCTCCAGCCAACGGGGGGGATGTTAAACTGTAAACAACCCCAAATACTGAGTTCCCAGGCCTTCTGTAATGATACCAAGTGGATTCTGTGTTTTCTTTAATGGAGTTTTCCAGGAAACATAAAGACAGAAATGAGGCCCCTCGAGTCTCTGACGTGCCTGTTACCCAAGGATGTAGCAATTGATACCAGGAGAAGATGATGAACATCCCCTTTAGGACAGAGGGTGACACAACGAGACACCCTGTGCAAGAAATCAGATCAATAGAGCCCACAGCACCTGTGCTTCTACTCAGGGGAAATCTTCCCCAAACCTGTTCCTGAGAAGCCTCTTGAGGATGTTTTTCTTCCTGGGAGAAGAGGGTGGAGGAGGCCGAGGCTCTGGAGGCAGCTGGAGGGTGATGGGGCTGCCTTGGCCCTCAGCAGCATCCAACAGTTTTGTTCTCTCCTTCCTGGAGAGGAAGGAACTTGCCCTGGGGCAAAAGCTTTGTTATGAGCCACTTCATATCTGCACCCGTGCTTGTGATGCCCCGAGCTAGAGAGGTGGGAATCCAGCCAACAGCACCAGAGTCGTCTGGAGAGAAAAGAAACATCTTGAGATGTTCCCCCAGCACCAGAAGGATGGGGACAGATTGGAGCGTGGCCAGAGGAGGGACCAAAATGCTCAGGGGAATGGAGCATCTCTGGTGTGGAGACACTGAGAGAGTTGGGGCTGTTCAGCCTGGAGAAGAGAAGGCTCCAGGGGGACCTTAGAGTGACCTGCCAGGACCTGAAGGGGCTCCAGGAAGGCAGGGGAAGGTCTGTTCCAAAGGGTTTGTAATGACAGGACCAGGAGTGATGGTTTTAAGCTGGGAAAGGAGAGACTTAGACTGGATATTAGAAAAAAGTTCTTTAACATGAGGGTGTTAGATGAGTGGAATGGGCTGCCCAGAGAGGGGGTGGAGGCCCCATCCCTGGAGTCCTTCAAGGTCAGGCTTGCTGGGGCTCTGAGCAGCCTGCCCTAGGTAGAGATGTCCCTGCTGGTGTAGGGAGGTTGGACCAGATGAGCTCTGGAGGTCCCTTCCAGCCTCAAACATTCTCTGATTCTATGGAAACAGAGCTGGAGGGGGAGCCTTGATGGATTGTCTAATCCCCCTGCCCAACACAGGACGAGTACAATTCAAACCCTTCCTGATGGACATTTCTTTAATCTTTGTTATCCACCTGCTGAAACTTCCACTAATGGGGATTTGCCATCAGCCTGGCCTGGAGCTCTGCTCTATCCACATTGGGCCAGTCCTGAATGTCCAACCAAAGCTCTTACCACAGCCTCTCATCACTTCTCATCCTCTCCAGGCACACACAGAGAAGAGTTTATTCCCTTCCCCTCCATGGCAGCCTGTTATTTATTGGAGGATGGTTCTCCCAGCAGTGCAGGAGATGCAGCTGGATCTGCTGGTGGTTACTCAGTCCACAGCTCTCTTGGTTTCCCCCAGGCTTCCCTTCTCTGGACCAAACAACCCAATTCTTTCATTCTTCTCTCATAGAATTGTCAGGGTTGGAAGGGACCTTAAAGATCATCCAGTCCCACCCCCCCTGCCATGGCAGGGACCCCTCCCACTACATCAGTTGCTCACAGCCCCAGCCCGCCTGGCCTTCCAAATGTCCAGGGATGGGGCTTCCAGCACCTCTCTGGCCAACCTGGGCCAGTGTCTCCCCACCCTCCTGGGCAACACCTTCTTCCTAACGTCTCATCCCCACCTCTACTTTTGACCCATTCCCCCTGCTAGCAAGAAAAGGGAAGGCTTTTCAGGACTAGTTGTAGCAAGGAAGGAGCAAGTCCCCGGTCCTTGGAGGTTCTGTGGGATCTGTTGAGGGGTTCCAAACTTGTCTGTTGTTGTGTGACCATTGCAAGGGCCCAGGGCTAGGAGAGGAGCCAGAGGTACAGCAAGGAAAGGCAGCCAAGAGGGAGTTCTGGAAGAACCTTTGTCCAGTCTCCAGAAACCAAAAGGGTTCCACCAAATAAACATCCAGCTCCATCAGAATTTTTCATCCCTACTGACAGGGTCTAAAAGATCCTGAACTTGGTTGTTTTCATGGAAGTAGGTGAAATATTGGGTCTTATTCACCCATCATCTCTCTTGCTTCCTGCAGGCATCTCAAGCAATAAGAGAGAGAAGCAGCAGCAGCCACTTGCTCTGCTCTGCTCTTGGTGAAGAGAGAAGGTGCCCAGACCACACCAAGGGTCCCTGATAATGATGCTGCTTATCCTGACCATAAAAAAGAAGCAGCTCCTACTTTACCCATCAAAAGAGAGGCTTTGGAGGCTAATTACAATCTCCCTATATTGGTCTGGAAGTTTATTAGCCCAGCTGCAATGGGACACAGCTTCCAAGCAGGAATTCCAGGTTAAGGGGCAGGTTTCCAGCAATCTAAGGGGCAGTGAAATGCCTGAGAAGATTCCTCCCAGATACCTGGGCTCCCCTTGCCAGAGGAATGTCCCAGACCTGCATAGGTATTTCCCTTTATCTCAGAATCTCTAAAACCCCTGTATCTTAAAAAAAAACGGGCACAGTGACTTCAGCTGCTTGGTATCAGCATAACTCACCATGACAATCATCCCTTGGCCATCAAACCTCCTGCTCTTCTAGCAAAAGGACTCCCGAGGGCATGAACCTTCCCAGTCAGTCAGTCAAAAATGTGTTGCAACTGTTGACAAGCTTCCTCCCAACTACTGCAAGCCCAGCAGGCACCAGCCTGGAGCTCTCCTGACTGTGGGAGAAGAGTCCCAGACATGAGTCAAACACCACCAAGCCCAGCAGATCCTGCTAGCAATGACCTTCAGCTCCTCCGTGCTCCAGTTCCTGGGAAAGCTGTCAATGGTTATGTGGGAGAACCAAAAAAACCAGCCCCCAAATCAAGGACTGCAGCTGGGTGTAGCTGGGGAGAGATCCAAAAGCAACACAACAGCCAAAGAGAGGTCCTGGGTGGGCACCCCAGTGGTTTCCAACTTGAAAAGAGTTCTCCCTGGACCTCCAGACTTGTCTTCTGGCTACCAAAATTCTTGGTCAGCAAATCTGCGATGGGCTGGGACAGAGAAGAGGGGTTTGGGGTTTGAAGAAGTGACACGATTGAGGTCACGTTGTCAGGTCAAGTCACAGGGAGCCCCTTTGACAGAGCTGGGCTCAGCCCCCCAGGCCCAGCTGCCCACCTCCTGGATGGCTCTGGGTGCATGAGGGAGGCAGCCAGAGCTTGGGGCCAAAAGATGTGGTCTTATGTCAAGGACATAAAGTGTGGGATGGGAAGGATGGTGAGTCTGATCTAGAAGAACCCAAAAGGGGAAAGCAAAAGATGGCTTGATGGGGCTCTGAGCAACCTGCCCTAGTTAGAGGTGTCCCTGCTTGTTGTAGGGGGTTGGACTAGATGCCCTTTGGAGGTCCCTTCCAACCCAAACCATTCTATGATTCCATGAAAAGAGATGTTGAACTGTGTGGAGCTCCTGCCAGCCCATTTCTCCAGGTCCCTCTGGATGGCAGCACCACCTCTGGTGTCTCAGCCACNCTGACACTGCAGGGCCCTCAGCCTGCCACTGGCACCTGTTTCCCAGCATCCCCATCCCTGCTGGCTGCCTTCAACTCAGGGACCTGCTCTTGTCCTACAACCACGCTTTGATCAGAGCAGGGCCACCTGAAGTGCTTAGGAATGTGAAATATTCCCAGTACAAAATGCACAGTACGAGTTTCTCCCCACTCTTCTTTCTCCCTCCCATCTCCTGTCCCCTGGTACCAGCCCAACCACTCTGCAGCAGTGACCAGAGAAGGCCAGACCCCTCCCCTGCTCCCCAGCACCCCAGTCTCCTCCTGACACTCTCCCGTAGTCAGGAGAGCATGTTGCATGGTTGGCAGCCTTCATCCTCACCAAAAGAGGCAGGAAAAGCTCACGCAGCCTCTTCCTCAGGACCAGCTCTGCCACCCCACGATGCCCACAGGGACATAACTCCTGAACTCGGACCTCTCGAGGGGGTGACACCCTGGAGCTGAGCTGCTGAACGTGTCCTGGTCTGACCCAGGCCCTCAGCTTGGCCACCCCACCCTGGCACCGAGGTCACACTGTCCCACCGGGCTGAGGACAAGCACTAGATGGAGCCACACAACTGAGCAAGCAGGGTCAGCCCTGTCCCCTCCAGCCCTGCACAGCCAGCCCGGGGGCATCTGGGGATGAGGGCACCTGGGGATGGGATGGGATGGGGATGGCAGGGANGTTGTCAGGTCAAGTCACAGGGAGCCCCTTTGACAGAGCTGGGCTCAGCCCCCCAGGCCCAGCTGCCCACCTCCTGGATGGCTCTGGGTGCATGAGGGAGGCAGCCAGAGCTTGGGGCCAAAAGATGTGGTCTTATGTCAAGGACATAAAGTGTGGGATGGGAAGGATGGTGAGTCTGATCTAGAAGAACCCAAAAGGGGAAAGCAAAAGATGGCTTGATGGGGCTCTGAGCAACCTGCCCTAGTTAGAGGTGTCCCTGCTTGTTGTAGGGGGTTGGACTAGATGCCCTTTGGAGGTCCCTTCCAACCCAAACCATTCTATGATTCCATGAAAAGAGATGTTGAACTGTGTGGAGCTCCTGCCAGCCCATTTCTCCAGGTCCCTCTGGATGGCAGCACCACCTCTGGTGTCTCAGCCACTCACCAGTCTTGTGTCCTTGCTAAACACTGTGCCCCACCATCCAGGTCACTCATGAAGTTGTTTTCTCTGCAGAAAGTTCTAGGGAAGAGCAAGAGGAAAATGTTTAATGTAGTAGGAGTCAAGAAGAGGGCACAGGGTCACTGTGCTCCAAAAAAAGCCAGAGCCCTCTGAGTGTTCAGTGAGCAAGTCCCACCACTGCTCAGGCAGTGACTCCCACAGTCTCCTCACCACAACTCCCACTCCTCTCTGGGGTTACAGGGTTGGGGACATTCGTGCTGTGCTGGCAGGGTGAGCAGGATGAGCAGGATGGGCAGGATGGGCAGGATGGGCAGTGTGGGCAGGGTGGGCAGTNCTGACACTCTCCCGTAGTCAGGAGAGCATGTTGCATGGTTGGCAGCCTTCATCCTCACCAAAAGAGGCAGGAAAAGCTCACGCAGCCTCTTCCTCAGCACCAGCTCTGCCACCCCATGATGCCCACAGGGACATAACTCCTGAACTCGGACCTCTCGAGGGGGTGACACCCTGGAGCTGAGCTGCTGAACGTGTCCTGGTCTGACCCAGGCCCTCAGCTTGGCCACCCCACCCTGGCACCGAGGTCACACTGTCCCACCGGGCTGAGGACAAGCACTAGATGGAGCCACACAACTGAGCAAGCAGGGTCAGCCCTGTCCCCTCCAGCCCTGCACAGCCAGCCCGGGGGCATCTGGGGATGAGGGCACCTGGGGATGGGATGGGATGGGGATGGCAGGGACTGTGTTTGGATCCGCGCTATGCAGCAGCTGGAGGCTGTAGATGAGGCTGGTGCCACCTCCATCACTTAGGGAGCTGGATGGAAACAAAGGGGAAGTGTCTGAGAGAATCACATCTAAGCTTGTGTAGCTCAGAAGAACAAGTGAAGGCCATAGAGAACAGAACAGAACAGAACTGTCTGTTTCTGTTGGAAGGGACCTACAAGGACTACCTAGTCCAGCTGCCTGACCACCTCAAGGCTGACCAAAAGTTAAAGCAAATTTTTAAGGGCATTGCCCAAATGCCTCTTCAACCCTGCCAGGCCTGGGGCATCGAGCACCTTTCTGGGAAGGCTGTTCCAGTGTTTGATCAGCCCCTGAGTAAAGAAATGCCTCCTAATGTCCAGTACAACTTTGAACCATTCCCAGGTATCCTGTGCAGGAATCCCAGGGAGAAGAGCTCAGCACCTCCCTCTCCATGTCCCCTCCTCAGGAGGCTGTAGAGAGCAATGAGCTCATCCCTCAGCCTCCTTTTCTCCAAATGAGAGGAACCCAAAGTTCTCAGCTGCTCCTCACAGGACATTATCTCCTGCCCCATCACCAGCTTTGTTGTTCTCCTCTGGATGCATCCCAGGCCCTGAACATCCTTCTCCAGTGGTGGGGCCCAGCACTGCACACAGTTCAATGTACAGGGTAGGGGATTACTGTGTAAATGGGACATGGGACATGGAAATGGGGATCTAGAAGGTGGGATGAGGGACCAGGGGCTGCCTGGGAGCTCCCATGAGCAGACTGGGGAACAGGACTGGGATCCCACACCCACGGCTCAGGAGAGACTTGATCTCTGGCAGCTCCCGTGGGGGAACAGAAGTTTGACACTGGAGGGTTCCTCTGTCTGGCAGGGAAAAGAACAACCCAAGCCAGCAGAGTTGGCCAAGCCAGGCACATCCAGGCTGGAAACACAGCACTCATTTACAGCAGGGGGGGTAATTAATTGTCAGAGCCACTCATTAAGGCACCGGCAGGCTCAGGCACTGACAGGCTGAGCAGCGTTGTGCACCTTTTCCAGAAAAGCTTTTTCTTCACACACGAGTTCATTCCGGGCTGTCCTGCATCACCCAGATGTCTTCTTCAGAGTCAACCCTCCTGGGTTGAAACATGGGGTGTAGGGGTGGCCTTGGCACAGCTGAGCACGATGCTCCTGTGGGTGTCATGCCTGAAAGCAGAGGGGCCTCCAGGGATGACGTGTGGGCAGATACATTGCACAGGTCATTGCTCCATCCCTAAGTGAGGGACTCCTCCTGTGCTCTCACTTAGTCCCAGTGTGGCTGCAAACCTGCAAGATCCTCACTGAGTGACAGCAGAGACATCCATGAATCATAGATGAGCTCTCCAGGCAGCACAGCCCACACACTGCACGGCTTGAGCTCCTGCTGCACACACACAATGTGTAAAGAACAACAGAAAAGCTGCAGCACCTGTTACCATGGAATCAGAGAAAGGTTTGGGTTGGACGAGACCTCAAAGATCATCTGACTCCTGGTAGACCTCTCTGACTCAAGACTGTTCCTCTTCTTGTCCACAGAATCATAGAATGTTTTGGGTGGGAAGGGACCTTTAAAGGTCACCTCATCCAACCCCCCTGCAGGGAGCAGGGACATCTGCAACTAGAGCAGGTTGCTCCAACCTCCCCTGCAATGGTTGCAGGCATGGGGCAGCCACCACCTCTCTGGGCACCCTGGCACAGGCTCTCACCACCCTCAGCACCAAAAATCTCTTCCTTCTCTCTAGTTTAAATCCCCTTCTCTTAGTTTAAACCCATCCCCCCTTGTCCTGTCCCGACAGGCCCTGCTCAAAAGTCTGTCCTCATCTTTCTGACAGGTCCCTTGAAGCACTGAAAGGTCACCAGAAGGTCTCCCTGGAGTCTTCTCTTCTGCAGGCTGAGGAACGCCAGCTCTCAGCCTGGTCTCCCAGCAGAGGGTTCCAGCCCTCGGGTAGGTCTCACAGCACTCTGTAGCATGAGCTGTCCCACCACCAGGGCAGTAACTCTTGGCCATGGCCTCTCAGGCCTGGCTTGGCCCCTGCGACACGTCTCAATTTCTATTGTGCCCTTTCCTTGGTGCTGACACCTGCACCCTGCAGATCTGTCTTCCTCTGGCCATCATGTGGGACTGTGTCCAACCACCTGGGACTTCACAGGTCTGGGGACACTCATCTCCATTCCCAGTAAGGCCAAGTAACCCCTTTGCCCCTCCTTGGTGAGGAAACCCAACACACCTGATGTTCCAGGGGGTGAGTTTTTGCTGTGTTCCCAGCCACCAGCTCATTCCTGAGCCTGCACCTCAACCCCACCCCTCGGTGAGGTGACCTGTGCCCCCCCTCCACCCCCTGCCCTGCTGCCAAGAGCCTGCACCTTGCCAAGTGTTTACAGTAACCCTTGGCAGGTACCCAGGCTGCCAACAAAGACATCTGCTGATCCAGAGAGGAGCTTTCAGGAAAGAGAAGCTGGAAGGTCTCAGTGAGCTGCAGACCTGCCTGTCCCGGCTGGGGGAGCCCACCTGAGCCTCCCGACAGTGGGACTGGTCCCAGACAGCACTTCCCAGTGGGTTTCCTCACTCTGCACCATTTCTGGCCTCTGACCTTGTTTCTGCAGCCTGCTCCTCGCTGGGCATGGATCAAAGGGGATCCTGGTGAGATGTCCAGGTGGGAGCTGCTCCCCAGCCCTGCACGTCCCTCCCCTTAACCACGGGGCTGTAGGAAAACAGGGCAAGGAACGAGGTGCTGGTGAGAGCCTGGGGGCAGGAGAAAGGCTCCTCCTGCTGCCGTGGGACCCAGGGCAATATTTGTATTTATTTATTATATTTACACAGAAGCCAGGTGCTCTAGCTAAGGAAGCAGAGATGTCCCTGCACGCCTTGACAGGTGATGCACCCACCCTGCTCCAGCTCAAACTCCCTCTTTGGAAACATGCACCAACATTTTCATGGCTACAACAGAAATAAGCTGATTTCCCAGGAAACAGGCTCAAAATCTGAAGACAAATGAGAACTTTTAAGGGTTCCCCTGCAAAGACTGCAGCCTGTCCTCCTGCCTCCTGCCTTCTCCATCTCCTGTGGCAGGGTCCTGCTTGGCCACGACCTCCTTGAAGAGCAGATCAAGCCTTTCCCCCAGCTCTCAGCTGCCTTCACACAGCTCCTCTCCCTCTCCTGGAGAGAGGCTCCTTTCAGTTCCCGGGCTGGGAAATCACATGCTTGATGGCTTCCACATGAGGTAATTGTTTGGGGAAGAGACCTGAGCCTGGTTGGGTTTCCTTGTTTTTCAGCCACACACCAACGCTGGGAAGGGGCAGGAGCCTGAATGAGCCTGTGCCCAGCTCAGCCCTGCCCGGCCTCCCCTCCTGGCCCTGCGGCAGAGCCGGGTCACTGGCTGCACTGGGGAAACATGCAAGTGCTCTTTAATACTTACATTAATATTTAATAATATTAAAATACTATATTATTTAAAATGATTTTTATTCATCAGGCCGCCCCTCAAATCCTGGGGTCAGTTTTGGCCTCTGCACTCCCAGAAGGACCTTGAGGGGCTGGAGCATGTCCAGAGAAGGGCAACGAAGGTGGGGAAGGGTNGTTAGTGGTGCCCTGGCAGGGATGGGGGAACAGTAGGACTCAATGATCTGAAAGGTCTTTTCCAACCTAACCGATTCTATGATTCTATATTCAATAATGATTTAATAATTCCTCTCTGCAGCATTAATAATTCCTGCAGAGAAGAAACTCCTGTTATTGTCTGGTGTGTGCAGTGAGGCTGGAGAACACCCCAGTGAGGGTCACAGAGACCAGTGAGGGTCACAGAGACCTGTCAGTCTCCCCCTGTGTGCTTGTCTCCAAAAGTGGGAGCTCTTGCAGGTGCTGATAAGATCCAGTGCAGAGACAACATCTAGTACAGAATGTCCCCCAGCTGCAAGTTGCTGGAAAACAGGATCTGACCTTGGGATCCTTCCCTCAACAGCTGCTCAGGGTTTCCCCTCTGGCACAGCAGGTGTGACACGGAGAGTGGCTGCAGCCAACCCATCCCTCAAGTCCAGAGACACTGCTGGAGAGTCCTCACTCTGGTGCCAGTTGGTGACAAGGTGCTTTGCCAGATGCATCTTCAATCTGCCTCATTAGTGGAACATTTTGTTTTAAACGGCCAAGAACATGAACTGGAGCACAACCTCCCATCCACCTCTGCCCAGAGCTCCCCCAGGTATTGTGTGGGTCTGGCCTCACCTGCTCGAGGTGGAGAGTGGCAGCATGGGGAGGGAAGGGCTGGCCAAGCACCTGCCATGGCTCATCCATCTCTGCCCCAGCCTCCAGCCATTGCAGTGTCCACAAACCCAACACCCAGCCACAGAATGAACCCTGCCAGTGCTGAACTAACCCTGCCAGTGCTGAACTAACCCTGCCACAGCTGAACTAACCCTGCCAGTGCTGAACTAACCCTGCCAGTGCTGAACTAACCCTGCCAGCTCCAGCAGAGCTATGGTTGAGAGCTGGAGTGAGCACAGCTCAGAAGCTCCTCTGACCTTCCAGCACCATCCTGCCCAAAGCTTCCTTATGCCTTCCACAAAAGGTATATTCTCTAAGATCTGTTCTCAAGGGTTTGTAGTGACAGGATGAGGGGTGATGGTTTTAAGCTTGAAAAGGGTAGATTTAGGTTGGGCATCAGGAAAAAGTTCTTTAATAGGAGGGTGGTTGGTCACTGGAACAGGTTGCCCAGAGAGGGGGTGGAGGCCCCATCCCTGGAGTCCTTCAAGGTCAGGTTTGATGGGGCTCTGAGCAACCTGCCCTAGGTAGAGATGTCCCTGCTGGTGTAGGGGGGTTGGACTAGATGAGCTTTGGAGGTCCCTTCCAACCCAATACATTCTATGATTGTACAAAGTTGTCTGAAAAAAACTTGAGGCAACCTTGGAACGGGTCCTTGTGCCCCATGCATGCAGGAGGGACAGACACAGCCCACAAGAGTCGAGTGTCCAGCTCCCAGACCAGCTCCTGGAGCAGCTGAATCCAGGTGAGTGATGCTGCATTTCATAAAATCATAGAATGGTTTGGGTTGGAAAGGACCTTAAAGATCATCCAGTTCCAACCCCCCTGCCATGGCAGGGACACCTCCCACTAGAGCAGGTTGCTCACAGCCACATCCAACCTGCCCTCAAACACCTCCAGGGATGAGGTTTTTGTGTCAGGCAGGAGAAGACATCCCACTGGCTGTTTGCAAGGTGGACTCTGCACCCTTAACTGGACACAGAGAGGCTGCTCCCTTAGCTCAGGAGCAGAGGGACCAGTCCTAAAAATGGTATCACTGGCAAAAGTGATCTTTGGATTTTTTAAAATAGGGGCCCCATTTTGTGTGTGGCCCCAGGAGAGGCAGCCCAGGCCTGGCCAGCAGCTCAGGCTCCTTCATCCCCAATCTGAGAATGCACATGGAGGGGGCAGAATGAGTGTCCTGTGGCAGGAGGGGATGGAAGCCACATTATATTCTCCTTAGAGCTGTTTCTCTTCACAAAGACATTACTTTCCTTTTTCTTTAGGAGTGACCTTTTAAAGCTGTGCATTTACACTAAAAAAGAAGAGCCTATTTCTTATCTTCACAGAGTAGAAGCTGCTTTCTATCTCATAGGAGAGTTGTTGCTCTTATCTATGGTGGTTCTTTGATGGGTTAAGACATGTCTAAGCCTGTGTATCTGGAGAACAGAACTAGGCTCCCATCTAGACTTGGCAAGGCAGCAGCTTTTCCCCGTGATGTCTGTTGCAAGAGCATCTTGGGATCCCGTTGATGAATAGGGCTCTTTGCCCATCTGGTGCTGCAGGAGCCAAAACAAAGAGTTTGTCTCTGAGTTGAACCATTTCCAGCGTAACCCGACCCGGGCAGGGATGGGATGGGATGGGATGATTCCTTTAAGCTTTGCTGCAAATCCATCTCTTGGCAAGACCCGTTTACTTTAATGCAGGAGGGACTGGGGGAGGTGGTCAGGCCCACACTTAGACAGACACTGGGTTTGGGTTCAGGATGTCACCAATGGAGGACTCTAAAAGTGGATCCAATGAAGTTCCTCCTGCTCTCCGTGTTCACCTGAATTTGCCTCCTTTCCCCTCCTGGCTGTTGGCCCCTGTTATTCTTCTATTTGTTAAAATAAATACCCTCTAACATCAGAGTCTTCACTGGAGACTGTAACTGAGTCACTCCTTAACCTTTGTTTAGTCAAACAGACCCAACAGAGCGTTGCTTTGGTCTGGTTGGTGGCTGTGTCCCACCTCCAGTCATCCCTGTAAGTTTTTTTGAACCCTTCCCAGTTTGTTTTCTGCGGTGGCAGCACGAGACCCGTGTCCTCATTCCAATAACCCTGTGACCAGGGCTGGAGAGGCCCCTTCTGATCATGTTCAAGAGTGAAGCTGGTTTAAGCACCTGGCAGTAACACAAGTTCACCCCTGAACACACCCTGTCCTCTCCCGTGGTCCTGAGTGCACCTGCATGGACAACCTGCCCTTCTGACAGGGCTCCAAACTGGAAGAGGGGAGCTTTAGATTGGAAATTAAGAGGAAATTCTTCCCTCTGAGGGTGGTGAGACACTGGCCCAGGTTGCCCAGGGGGGTTGTGGATGCTCCATCCCTGGAGGTATTCAAGGCCAGGTTGGATGGGGCTGTGAGCACCCTGGTCTAGTGGGAGGTGTCCCTGCCATGGCAGGGGGGTTGGAACTAGATGATCTTTAAGGTCCCTTCCAACCCAACCCATTCTATGATTTTACACCCAAACAGGGACAGGAACTCAGCCAGAGACGAGGAGGCAGCTCTGGCCACGTGGGTGCCACTGGCCAAAAAGCTCTTGTTGACTCCATTTCCTTTTCCTCCAAAACTTCCTTCTGATTAGATCACCAGGAAACTACACATCTGGCAGAAAAGGACCAGCCAGACCCAGCAGGAGTTTCTGTTCCCTTCCTTGCCTGCACAGTGGGATTCTGCACCCAGTAGATACATCACCTCAAACACTGCAGAGGACTGGACAGAAAATGTGAAGTTATGATGACCTCCCAGCAAAGAGGTTCCCTAAACTCCTCTTGAATCTTTCTATAACAGGAATGAATCAACTACAAATGCTGCTCCCTAACTTTGCCTGGAGAACTGCATGGATAAATCCTGGGCACTTTCACTGAGATTGAGGGAATTTCATCCAGGCACCTCACTTCTCTGTGCTGCAGACCACAATGTTTGCTGTGAGGGCTTCACCCTCTCTTCAAACATTGATCTTGGAAAAAGGCCTCCCACAGAAAACTGTGGCACTAACAAATCTCTAGGACTACTCCAAGGTTTCTCATTTGTCATGAGCTGACTCATGTCTCAATTTATTAAGTGACCAACAAACTGAGACAGCATCAAGATGACAGAGGGCCCTGTGGGGAACCGTTTTGATGACAAAAGGACCTCCTGGGGAGGAGATGTTCATCTAATCAGAAGGACACGGGGTTAGGACAGCAGCAGTAGTGTGGGGATGGGTTGGTGTAGCCCTAGAGCTAACGTTGTGTCTCCTGAAGAGTGTGAATTAGTTTTTCTGGAGATCCAGCAGATTCACCACAGGGTTTCTTGTGTTATTCAAACCTGTTACTGGTTTGTTGCTCTTTGCTACCGGGTTCCTCGAGTGAGCAGCACACCCCAGGAACACGAGCACCTTGGTTTGCCAAACCCAGTGACACCAGCAGTGTGAGACCCCATCTGTGTGAGCACTGTGGGAAACACATCAGCTACTCTGGTTGAAGTGTGGAGGTTGGGTGTGGGCAGGAACGCTGCAGCTTTAACCCTTGAGGCTGTTCTCCACAGGCAGGACCAGCCCCGGGGCTCCTCTGGAAGAAGTGACAGCTCATGGAACCCCCTCTCTGGTGCAACCTTGCAGCAAGCACTCTTTGATCTCTCCACCAACTCAACCTGCACCGTTAACATCAAGGGAAGAACATGTTGAGCAGTGTTCCAAAGAGCAACTGGAGGAACTGCCAAGGTTTGCACAGGCTCAGACATTGTGCCCACCTCACGAGTATTGATTGTGCTGAAATGTGCTTGGGCTGTAGCAGAGAAACATAGAATGGGCTGGGTTGGAAGGGACCTTTATAGGGTTTGTGTGGCAAGGGTTTGGGGGGGGCTACAGGGGTGGCTTCTGTGAGAAGCTGCCAGAAGCTTCCTCCATGTCCCATAGAGCCAATGGCAGGTGGCTCCAAGACAGACCTGCCACTCAGAGCCCATCAGCGATGGTGGGAGCACCTCTGGGATAACATGTTTGAGAAGGGGAAAAAAGTTGCTGCACAACAGAAACTTCAGCCAGAGAGAGAAGGGTGAATATGTGAGAGAAGCAGTTCTGCAGAGACCAAGGCCAGTGAAGAAGGAGCAGGAGGATCCCCTTCAGCCCACGGTGAAGACCATGGTGAGGTAGGTTGTCCTGCAGCCCATGGAGGTCCACAGTGGAGCAGACACCCACCTGCCACCCACAGAGGACCCCAGGCCAGAGCAGGAGGATGTGCCTGAAGAAATCTGTGTCCTTGTGGGATGCCCAGACTGGAGCAGGCTCCTGGCAGGACCTGTGGAGAGGGGAGCTCATGCTAGAGCAGGCTCCTGGCAGGACCTGTGACCCCACAGAGCACCCACGCTGGAGCAGTCTGTCCCTGAAGGAGACCTCACGGAAGGGACCTGTGCTGGAGCTGTTAGTGAAGAACTACAGCCNGAGCTGTTAGTGAAGAAAGACAGCCTGTAAGAAGGACTCATGTTGGAGAAGTTCATAAAGGACTGTGGGAGGGACCCTGTGCTGGAGCAGGGGAAGAGTGTGAGGAGTCCTCCCCTGGGGAAGAAGCAGCAGCACAACATGGGATGAACTGACCACAACCCCCATTCCTCATCTCCCTGTGCTGCTGGGGGGGAGAAGGGAGAGAGAATCAGGAGTGAAGTTGAGCCCAGGAAGAAGGGAGGGGGCAGGGGAAGATGTTTTAAGATTTTGGTTTTATTTCTCATTATCCTACTCTGATTTGATTAGTAATAAATTAAATTAATTTCCCCAAAATGAGTCTGTTTTGCTGTGACAGTAACTGCTGATGATCTCTCCCTGTCCTTATCTTGACCTAGGAGATTTTAATTATATTTTCTCTCCCCTGTCCAGCTTAGGAGGGGAGTGACAGAGCAGCTTTGGTGGGCACCTGGTGTCAGGCCAGGGTCAACAATCATCTCATCCAAGCCCCCTGCAGGGAGCAGGGACATCTGTAACTAGAGCAGGTTACTCAGAGCCCTGGCCAACCTCGCCTGGAATGGTTCCAGGGAGATATATGGGACATCTGGGAGACTGTCAGGGAGGG
>VYZX01011683.1:65790-76865 GCA_013401335.1 Brachypteracias leptosomus
CCTGTGGAGAGGGGAGCTCATGCTAGAGCAGGCTCCTGGCAGGACCTGTGACCCCACAGAGCACCCACGCTGGAGCAGTCTGTCCCTGAAGGAGACCTCACGGAAGGGACCTGTGCTGGAGCTGTTAGTGAAGAACTACAGCCTGTAAGAAGGACTCATGTTGGAGAAGTTCATAAAGGACTGTGGGAGGGACCCTGTGCTGGAGCAGGGGAAGAGTGTGAGGAGTCCTCCCCTGGGGAAGAAGCAGCAGCACAACATGGGATGAACTGACCACAACCCCCATTCCTCATCTCCCTGTGCTGCTGGGGGGGAGAAGGGAGAGAGAATCAGGAGTGAAGTTGAGCCCAGGAAGAAGGGAGGGGGCAGGGGAAGATGTTTTAAGATTTTGGTTTTATTTCTCATTATCCTACTCTGATTTGATTAGTAATAAATTAAATTAATTTCCCCAAAATGAGTCTGTTTTGCTGTGACAGTAACTGCTGATGATCTCTCCCTGTCCTTATCTTGACCTAGGAGATTTTAATTATATTTTCTCTCCCCTGTCCAGCTTAGGAGGGGAATGACAGAGCAGCTTTGGTGGGCACCTGGTGTCAGGCCAGGGTCAACAATCATCTCATCCAAGCCCCCTGCAGGGAGCAGGGACATCTGTAACTAGAGCAGGTTACTCAGAGCCCTGGCCAACCTCGCCTGGAATGGTTCCAGGGAGATATATGGGACATCTGGGAGACTGTCAGGGAGGGAGAAGCTCTGGCTCCTGTCAAAGCTGGGAACACATGAAGTGGCAAATTTCCTGGCTCCAGCTCCTGGTCATCTAGGGGATGGATCATACCTGGAGAGGAAGTCTCTGTCCTACAGCTTGTTTTAAGAGCTTTTGTTGTTTTGCAACAGACTAATAGAGAATTAACTTGAAAGCATTGCATGAATTTTTCTGTAAGATTAATACCAAATGTCTGCTTGGATTCTCAACCCCTCTCCACTTTTACAGGTTTGTTGCAGCCTGGCTTCATTTCATTGGAAATTCCAGCCCCTGACACTTTTGATTTATCATAATTAATTTCACAAGCAAAGGCTGAGCCAGCTGCTTCTGCTGCAGCAGGATTGCTCAGAGGAAGAGCATGGGATCCCTGTGCAGCCCTGCTCTGTGTCCTGCTCTGTGTCCTGCCCTGTGTCCTGCCCTGCTCCATGTCCTGCTCTGCTCTGTGTCCTGCCCTGCTCCGTGTCCTGCCCTGCTCCAGCTCTACTCTAACGTGGATGGATGGATGGTGCTGCTACCAGAATTCCCAAGGCTGGAGCAAAGAGAGGCAAGAGGCAATGCCCTTTCCTCCAGAGGAGTCCCACTGTGGCACAGAAGTGACAGGGTCCCCACGAGAGCAAAGCCACAGCCCCATGGTCAACCACAGGCCATGGTGCCTTGGCTCTCAGTCAGTTTTGCCAAGGGTGTTTTCTGCCTTAGGGAAGCAAAGATGCTCCCCTGGGTGTTGGTTTTGCCAGGTTCATTAGACCATTAGCTGTGCTCTGCCTGCCTACAAAAAACCCCAACTGATCTGTCAGTAAATGTTTGGCTGACCCCTCCACCAGCTGTCAAGTCTGGTCAAAGAAATCCTCCTCCTTTTGTTTCAGGAGGAGGAATGTCTTCTCCTTGTACCAAGAGGAGGTGACACTGGACATGCCCATACCTTGTTTCATGGCCAGCTCTGGGCCCCGGTTGCTCCCCTTGCTCACCCCTGGGGACAAGCCATGTGGAAGGAAACCAGGACGTATTTCTCTCCATCTCTCTTCACACGTGGCAGTAGGGATGAGGACCAGGCCAAGCTGGGTTCTCTCCGCCAAGCTGGTTCTTCTCCTGGGAAGTTAAAAATGAAAAGAATCACAAAGAGGGAGTTAAAGCTCTGAGGTTTGTAAGGGTTATCTTATCTATGGGCAGGGTTTTCACTGGGAGATAAAGGGATGGGTGGATGGATGGATGGATGGATGGATGAATGAATTTGAATGTTGCAGGAGAGCTAAGATGCCAGTGGAGGTGGCACTGGGCTGAGGAGCTGGGCCAGAGGCTGGAGACAGCAGGAGAGTCAGAGGATATCCAGAGTAAGAACTGAGCAAAGCACTGGAGATGAGACCTCTCCAGCTGGACTGTGGTCAACTGCCTTTGCTTTTCTGACTGCTTCTCCATTTCTTGGTGGCCCTTCCCCCGCAGATGAGAAATAGAAGAAAATATGTGAATATTTCCAACATTCTATCATATTTCCAATCTGAGAAAATCAGCGACTTGCATTAGAATTGCACAGAGCCATTTTGTATTTGTGCTCAGGAACGGAGCCAGGGGTTCCCAGGGTGGGTGGCAGAGATGTCCAAGCAGGATGACAGCCTGGAGCTGGACAAGAACCCAGGTGGGGGACCAGGATGGAGCAGTTGAGTGAAGAAATCTGCTAAGAGGATCCCCAGCGTGGCTGCAGCTCGTGGTGGGGCTGGGAGGAGGTGTGAACATGGAGCTATGCTGACCTTCTCCCAAGGCAGGGGATGGCAGGAGCAGGGGGAAGCGCAGCACAGCACAGCACAGCAGGCAGCAGCTGCTGGGGTTTAATTCAGACCATCTGAATGCCTGTAAGAGGAGAGAGCTTATCGACTGCTTGGGATTTCTGGAGGTTCAAGTGGAGGCCAGGGGCTGGGATGAAAGGGGACATTCCAGCAGAGGCTGCACACCAGCAGCCACTGACAGCTGAGCCTCCTGAGGGCTCCCTGTCCTGACACGCTCAGGATTTCCTCTGCTCTGCTCCCACCTCGCTGGATCAGCTCCTGCTGCTGGCAGCATGTCCACACTACCCACCGTTAGCCAGGGGATGGCTCTGAGCATGTCAGCCCCACAGGAACTGGAGCAGGTCTTCCCGGCATGGTACGAGACTGTCCAGAGGCAGGGGGAATCCTGAACATCTCACACACGGACCTCAGGATGTTTCGTAACAAGATTCCCAGGATGGGCTCCAGGAGTGGCTGCAAAGTGGAAACGCCTGGAGCAGGCCCCAGGCTCAGGCCCCCGCGGTTTGGCCGTTTGGGTTTGTCCAAAGCCTGCAGCTGTAGGGGGGAGCAGAGGGGCCTCCAGGAGCCTGGACCCCGAACGAGCCCTTCTGCTACACCAAGGCTAGACCTGGAGACAATGGCTGTGTTCAGCCTGCCAGGGAAGGGGCTGAGGGGGACAAGAAGAGGGATGTTGTCCTCTAGCCACAGCACCTGCAGACGCTGCACGTGGCAGCAGAGCCAGCCTGGGTCTGGCACCCGAATCACCCAAACCCCCTGCCCACCTCTGCCTCCTGCTGTCCCTCAGCTGGGGCTCTACTCCCACTAACACACCAACCCTACACACCCCGACCATCAGCAAATGGCATCATCTATCCAGCTTCATCGGGCTTCCTTGCCCAGCAGAGATCTGTCCCAGTGTGCTGACAAAATCTTGTCTGAGATGCAGGAGCACGGGTGTGATGTTGTGCAGCTTCTACCTCCCCATGTACTGAAAGAGAAATGGGCATGAAAACCACAGAATCATAGAATCGTTTTGGTTGGAAGAGACCTTTCAGATCATCAAGTCCAACCATTCCCCCATCCCTGCCAGGGCACCACTAACCCCTGGCCCTCAGNTATAAATGGCCATTTATAGACTACTGCAATCTGTGGAGGAGGAAACTTTGAAACCTGAGTAATCCCATCAGGGTTTGCCCACATCCTATGGACTTCAATAATTGCTAACTAGATTAATTGCTGTAAACAAATGCTCCAGTACCCAGACTGCCCAGTGCCCCCGTGAGTTCTGCCCTGGAAAGGGCCAGCCAGCAGATGTGCTGGAACAAACCCAACACCCTCATGTGTGAGGAGCTCTGTGAGGACGCTGCAGTGGAAGGTGCAGCAGCAGGTCCTTGGTCAACACGTAAAGCCAAACTCCTAGTGCCAGGCACCATGCTTGCCATGAGCCATGTTTCAGTTTGGAATGACCTACACAGCACAGGTCAACAACCCAGCAAGTCCACATGGCTTTTGGACTCTGGCTGCTGCTGCTCAGCTCGGGAGCAGATGACATTAATTGCCAGGGTCTAGTAATAATAATAATCACCGACGTTTTATCTGCATAGTGAAATTACAGAGGGATGGGAGCAGACGGGCTATCAAAGAACAAAGTTCTCTTTATGTGCAAAGCAAACCCTGCAGAGCCAATATCAGCCCTGGCTCCTCTTGCTGCTCTTCAGCCCTGACCTCGTGCGAGCTGCTGAGTCTCCATTAACTTCTCAGTTACTTCTCTCTTCACACGAGTGAAGACAAAGTCCCTCTAGAAGCTAGTCTGAAAACCCAGCACAATTTTCCTCCCCCTAGAAAAGTACTGCAGAGGTAGCTCTAAGTGCTAATGAATAAATTTGTAGCTGGGATGCTTTTGTCAAACAGCTACAAGGAGTTGTACCAGAGCCAAGCTTCCTCGGAGGAAGTTGCTGCTCATTTTGGGTTAAGGAGTTCCCAATTAAAGCAAAGAGCATTTGATCCAAGTAGTCCTGTCAACTGCTTAACTTCTTAGAATTCATCAGCTTGATCTCTCCAAACTATAGATAAAGGATTTGTTTTTAAAAAGCATCATTTCAGTTTTTCATTTGCTGCTTCATTCTCAGAGCTGGGGCTCTGATCCCCATACGGATTTTGTACCATTCTGACAAAGATTATGTGCTTATTTCATAACATATCCTTAAATATCTGAGATGCTGTAAGGCTCCAGGGAGTGGGATCTCAACTTCTGATGCAACCTGTGACTCTCCAAAAAGTGAATTTTAGGGAGCTGAGTCTGGAGACCCTTTAAGCCCCCTCCCAAACAGCAGACATCACTAGGGGACAAGTCCTGTCATCTCCAAGAAAAGCAAAAAGCAAGAAAAGCTCAGATTTCCTTCAACCGAGCAGCTGAGCCCCAAAGTCAGAGGCTGCTTTTAATAATCTTGGCTTTATCTTTCCAGTGCTCATTTCCTCTTTTTATCCCCTCGCGCTGGTGCCCCTGCAGAAGAATCTGCTGAAGATTCAGCTTCATGAAAGCTGGTTGGTGAAGTGCTGAGATCCTCAGATGACCTCCGGAGCAGAGAGGCAAAATCAATGTTTACTCGATACTCCTGACCATAAATGAGCAAACGATGGCCGGCCCCAGCCCCGCTCCCAGCGCTCCCAGCTCGGGCCCAGAGCTTCTCCTGAGCAGGACACGCAGCTGCTGAGCACTGACATGTGTTTCCTGGTGATAAACCAGAGCCAAAAGCAGAACTTGCTCAGAAAGACAAGCAATTTGATCATATTTTGGCAGAGAGAAGAGGAAGCTGTAGAGCAGCGTATTCCCTGCAGGGGCCAAACTCTGATTTAATTGGAACTGCTCGGTATTCAAAAGAGCTGATGAGAAATTTCTGTGAGCCATTGAAGCTGTTTCTGATTTCATGGCACAAGCCCTGGACATGCCACTCAGTGGAAAGGAATCACATCACTGTTGTGTAACCAGGATCAGAATCAGGCCCATTCTACAAAGGCCTAAATCTGTTTGTTTTCACCTCTCTCATCCCAGTGAGATAACGAACCCAGTCTATTTGTGATGTTGGGGTTCATTTCTGTGGACCTCTTCTGCATCATCTTTGAACACCAGCCTCATGCCAGCCTTACACCAGTGAGGGCTTCTAGAACCTCGGGCTCCATTTCATAGAGTCATAGAATAGAGTCATAGAATCGTTTAGGTTAGAAAAGCCCTTTAAGATCATGCAGTCCCAGTGCTGAGGCTCCCACAGAGGTGTGGCTGCAGCTCTGGGCTGCTCTGCTCACCTCACTCAAGTTCAAGTCTGGCTGATCCTCAGCTTGCCTGGAGTTATGTTGTGCAAGAGGGTGAGATAAGATCACCCATTAAGTTTTAAATCCACCCGCCTAGGTGTCTTCATCTCTTTCTTGATAAGGAAGAGGTATTACAAACCTAACCCATTGAGATATAGACAGAGAGAGAGAGGATAATTATATATTTATATAGGGTATTCAGAAAACATCAGCACCTGAGCTCTTCAGCCAGCACACCCCACACAGAGCCCACTGCACTGCTCGAGTTCCTACTACACACACACAACGTGTAAGGAATGACAGAAAAACTGCAGCTTCTGTTACCATAGAACCATGGAAAGGTTTGGGTTGGAAGAGACCTCAAAGATCATCTGACTCCTGGCAGACCTCAAAGATCATCCACCTCCTGACAGACCTCTCTGTCTCAAGACTGTTCCTCTTCTTGTCCACAGAATCAGAAAGGTTTGGGTTCGAAGGGACTTTCAAAGGTCATCGAGTCCAACTCCCCTGCAGGGAGCTGGGACATCAGCAACTAGAGCAGGTTGCTCAGCGCCTCCCCAGCCTCACCTGCAATGGTTCCAGGGATGGGGCATCAACCACCTCTCTGGGCAACCTGGGACAGGCTCTCACCACCCTCAGCATAAGCAATTTCTTCCTTGGGCAGAAAGTCTTTCTTGAGAAGAAGTTTTACATGGGACTTAAACCAAGGAGAAATTCCTCAAGGATGATAAATCAGTAGCAGAATCAGAAATTAAAGCAAACTACCTTAAGTACTTCCTTTGCTTTGGGCAGGAAAGTGCTGTGAGATCGGCCCGATAAGAGCACGTGTGAAGCTCTGTTATTCCTAAGACAACATCTTCAACCACATGACATCCAAGAGCTTCAAGAGGTGAGTTTTTTCCATACCAAGTGCAATAATTCTGGGTGCACCTCTACTCCTGTTCACTCCACAGCAGCTCACAGCCTATCCTGCAGAAGAGGTGGGTTCCTCACCTTGGGTTCCCTCCAAGCCCACCCAAGGGTTAAGGGCCGGAGCAGGAGTAGGAGTTGCACAGTGTGCTGTGTGTCATGTGTGGGAGTAAATGTCATATCCCACTGCACCGGGTATTTATAGAACAGCACCACTTGGGAAATGAAACTTTTTCATGGTGAAGTTTTCAACAAGTTGCTTGAGGTTTGGGTTCTGCAGAACAAAGGAGCTGAGAACCCCGTTTCACACCTTCTGGCTCTAGTTGGCTCCGAAGGTTACAGTGGAACGAGCCAGGTCTGAGTCTCAGCACCTCTGGTTTAGAAGATCCAGCCTCCACACTAAAGGACCATTTCTGCAGCTGACCCACCAATCCCATGTCCCCACCAGGGACTGCTCATCACCATCACCCACACTACCTGGTGGAGGAGCTCTTCCCATGCACGAGGTACACCACAAGGGTCACCCTCAGACACAAAAGCAGCTCTGGGGTCTGCTGTTCTCCTGGCCAGCTGGCTGCCTCAGCATCCTGAGCTACTCCACACGGGTTCTCCAGTGTCACTGCCCACAGCTGGGCACAGAACATCAACACACACTGAAGTAGGTGATCCCCTTTTCCAGGGAAGACTTGGAACCAGGAACAGCTACCCAGAGAAAGCCACCAGTGAAAGCATCTCCTGAGCTGTGAGCTCAGCAGGACACACAAAGGCTGGACCTGGGTTTCTAGAAGTAGGATCAGAATGAGAGCACGGACTGTAGCTGCATGAACTCTGGGTGTCAGAGGGAGGGAAAGTGGTGAGAATTCCTGTTTGTTAAAATGACAACCCACAGGAGCTGAAGCTGGGTTGGCGGGATGAGGCTGAAGATAGAATCATGGAATAGTTTTGGTTGGAAAAGAGCTTTAAGATCATCAAATCCAACCGTTCCCCCAGCACTGCCAGGGCACCACTAACTCCTGGCCCTCAGCATCACATCTCCACGGCTTTGAAACCCCTCCAGGGACGGGGACTCCACCACTGCTCTGCCCAGCCTGAAAGAAATTACTCCTCATGTCAAACCTAAACCTCCCCTGGAGCAACTTGAGGCTGTTTCCTCTTGTCCTGTCACGTGTTCCTTGGGAGAAGAGCCCGACCCCACCTGGCTCCAAGCTCCTTGCAGGGAGTTGTGCAGAGCCAGAAGGTCTCCCCTGAGCCTCCTTTGCTCCAGGCTCAACACCTCCAGGTCCCTCAGCTACTCCTCACCACACTTGTGCTCAGGACCCCAGGTCTGCCAAGGTGGTAGGAGCTGTCCCCATCTCTATGTCCAGACTGAAGCTCACACCACCACAGGCCCATCTGGTTCGAGTTCTTTCCATCTCCCTATTCGTAACACGCTGCTCTTGGCTCACACACACAGAGCGAGCAACAAACATGCAATCACAGACTGCAAACTCCAAGGTAAAAGCTTTTTTGATTCATGGTCCCGGAGTAGATCCCTGTAATGAAGCCAGGCAGGAACAAAAGGCCTGTTGTGAAAGCAGCAGTGCTCTCTGAGCTGTAACGATAATCACAGCATGCGGCCCAAGAAGTAGGTCTGGGCATTCCTGGGTCAGCAGGAGGAAGGGCTGTGCATAATCTGCACCATGATTAGTGCAGCCGCTGGTGTGAACTCTCCCAACCAGTAACCGACACACGCTCGGCCGCCGGCAGGAACAGGAACAGCCACATTTGCATTCGCTCCATTTGCGCGCACACTGAGAACGGCTCGTGGCTTTTATTGCCCCAATAGAAACTGGAGCCGGGCTCTCCTGCCCCTGGCCCTGCACAGAAGGGGCAGAGCAGAGGTCAGGCAGCTCCCAGCCCAGCTGCTTCTGCTCCGGTGGGTGGGACACAGCATGTTTCACCCTCCTCCAAACAAGCTGCTGCTGCTGGAGGGGTGTCAGAAGCACTGACAGATCACAACGTGCTCCTGTTACTTCCAATGAATGGACTCTTTGCATCTTTGAGCTCTATGGAAGGCCACGGATACTGCTCACTTACTGGAGCACCCAGCATTACATTATTTACACTTTGTGCTTTCAAAGACATTCTCTACAGCTTCAAGAGTGACAAATGTCCCTACTGGTAAGCTGATGGAGACCACTGGTTCATTTCACATAACTTGACCATGGAAGAAAAGCAGTGTTCTGGATTTCAGTATTGAGCCTGGGCTTCTGACGGGCTCCACGTGTGCTTCTCAAACTCTCTGTTCCGTGCACCTCCTGTCCACCCTCTGCAGACAATGGCAGAATGTAACTTAGCATCATAAAATCATAGAATGGTTTGTGTTGGAAGGGACCTCCAAAGGTCATTTAGTCCAATCCCCCCTACAAGAAGCAGGGACATCTCTACCTAGGGCAGGTTGCTCAGAGCCCCAGCAAGCCTGACCTGAATGGCCTCCACCACCTCCCTGGGCAACCTGTTCCAGTGATCAACCACCCTCAGATTAAAGAACTTTTTTCTAATGTCCAACCTAAATCTACCCTTTTCCAGCTTAAAACCATCACCCCTTGTCCTGTCACTACAAACCCTTGAGAACAGATCCAGGGCTTTGTTCACAAGGGTTTGTAGCAACTTCAATGGAAAGCGTGGCTTGTTCAAAACCCACAAAATGAGTATTAAGGTCCATTTTATTTTGTCAAAAGTTTTGTTCTCCTTTCCATGTGATAAAAATGTCAAGGTAATAAATACCTCTAAATGCAACACTATGGTCATCTCAACTACTCCAGCAAAAATAATCTAACAAAGACTCCCTCAGAAAAGCATTGCCTTGTAGAAAATTCTCCAGTTGTTCCTTATCTTGACCAGGTGACTTCCCACACTCTCTAAGAGAGCACAAGATAGCATGAAAGGTTGAAAAAGAGGCGACCAGCACAACTCTTTGCAACTCCTCCCTCACTTTAGGTTCTCCTACTGCTTAGACACAAGGACGATTCTTTACTCAGGAGAAGTTAGAAGTTGGGTGGATCTCGGTTCTGTGACTGTAACACGTGCTTCCAAGTGTAGGAGCACACAGAACACGAAGCTCCATTCCCTCCATAAAGCACCACTCAGTTCCTGCAGGAAACCACCTCTAATTACTGGCTACCTCCTTGCCAGAGCTCACTGATGACAGCAACCCCATGCCCAGCAGCCTCTATTTCCACCTTAATAATTTCCAGAATTGGAGTAACCTGCAGAATTGCCTATTGACCATAACATACCATGTATGATAAAGACCTTCCACAACACTCTCACGTAACTCCACTTTTTTACTGTAACTGGGCAACGGGACATTATTTTGCAACACTACACAGCTTGTTCTCTTAGGAAAGAGCTCTCAGGACTGAAAAGCTCTCTCCAAACTATGCAAAGAGGCCGAGCAGAAAAGGCACCTGTGCGGAGCAAGTCTATGACGAAGGCGAGGGAGATGGGATTTCACTCCTGCAGATGTCAAGGCTGCTCAGAGCCCCATCATGGTGTTATCACACGTAGGCTTTTTGCCACAACTGCGACTCATCCTCCTGCATGGGGCAAAGCATACTGAGCATATTGTGTATCATATGAGTTCAAATCCAGAGGGATGCAGCAGGTGTATCAGGTCTCTTTTGAAAGCTTTAACATCAATTTTCTGTGGTCCCCAAGTCCCTGAGGCAAGGACCGGGAGTTACTCAAACCTTCTTTAGTGTCAAAGCTAATAATGCTATTTGGCAAATTAGGATGCGAAGAATAAAGTGTCACTTACTGGAGAAGCATTAAAAAAAATCAAACTTACACTACTCAAAAATATCATCTCTCCAGCAGGACTGGAACCCTCCCAGTCACCTCCAGAGCACCTGGGGATTAAGGCTCATCCTCCTCTCTGCCATGGCCTCGATGCAGCTCTGACATCAGACGCAGACACACATCCCTTCTTGCAGCCCTTCTCTTAGCATTTAACTGGTGCAAGGTAACAGGTCTGGCACAGGGAAAAGAAAAATGCCAACAAAAAGTCTCAGCTTCTTGAGCCAAAAGCAGTTTAATTTACACGCCTCCAAAGCGGCGGTTACAGCAGAACGCTGTGGTGGCAGCTCTGCTCTCCTCCTCCAACCCGCCACATTCCTCCAGCACCTGCGCAGGTAAACTTCACTGCTCTTGGAAAATACTTTTAGAGCCGCTACAGGTTCACGCCAGCCCCTCACAACGCGGCCAGGCGGGCACCGAGGCGGGTACCGAGGCGGGCCCGGGCCACGCTGGGAGCCGTGGACCCGGCCGGGCCAGCGCCGCTCCGGTCGCTTTCCCGCCTCCCG
>VYZX01011683.1:76959-100652 GCA_013401335.1 Brachypteracias leptosomus
GGGGCCGCCATTGGCCGCGCGGTGTCGGGGGAGGTGTGGCCGGCGCGGGCCGGCGCTTGTCAGTGAGCGGGGCGCCGCCGAGGAGGCCTGAGGTGCCGCGCCGGGCCGGGGCCGCGCTGAGCCGGACGGGAGCGGTAGGTGCGGCCGGTGCGGCCGCTCGGGTTGCGCGGAGCGGGGCTGTGCCCGGGAGGGGGATCCGGGAGGGCGGCGTTCGGTCTGGGAACCGCTAAGTGCCTCTGTCCCGTAGGGCCTGACGGAGCCCGGCGCCGCCGCCGCTGCTTCCGCGGCCGGCTCCGTGGGGAGGTGTGAGGGAGCCCCCGCTCGCTGCCCGGCCCCGCTCAGAGGGGAGCCCGCCGCCGGCTGGTGCCCACCCGGGAGTGCCGGGAGCGCTGGGCGGGACCTGCCGACTAACGGGCTGGTCCCGGGGCCCGCTGTCCGCACACGCTGCCGGCAGCTCCGCAGGGCTCGGGCCGCGCTCTGTGCTTCCAAAGCCCGGACGTTCTGTCTCTGCTGGGGAGGAACTCGTTCCCCGAGCTCGGGTTCCCCGCCCGCTGCCCCGCTCCCGGGGCTCCCGCCGGACAGGGGAGGTGAAGCCGCCGCTTCTGCCGCCTTCGTGCCCGATGCTGCTTCCAACCACCCCTGGGCCTGGGAGCAGGAGCAGCCCCGGGGGCAGCCCATGAAAATACCGAATGGTGTCCGGGGCTGAGTTCTCTGCCCGTCTGCTCCTCTCCCACCCAGCGACTTAGGGTTTGGGTTTTCTTTTCTGGCAAAAAAAGCTGCAATGCTTCATTGCTGATTAATAAGTCGCTGCTGTGGTTGATCTCAGATGCTTCCTGTCTCCTCTAACCGGCTGCATTAGAAACATGTGTTCAGGGCTTTGCACATGCAGGGAGCAGCAATCTGAAACTAGCATCCATAAACACCGTCTGAACGGCTCTTTCAGCTGCCTTCCTGAGCTCTCCTCTGAGTAACATCTCACACCTTCACCTCTCTGACATTGCTGATAAGAGCAGTCGAATGGGGCTTTGAAATAGGTCTGGAGCGTGCAGCTTTATTGCATTTTAACCAAGTTAAAATCTGTTATTGGCACGGCTGCCAGATTCCTCCGGAATGAGTCATTTGCTATTAACTATTAAATTTTAACTGCTGTTAAGAGAGAAGTCTGTGTGCAGCATGTGGCAAAGGAGGAATATAACGAACAAACATAAACCAAACAGAAGATCACAAAGGATCCGATGTCTCTGGAGTTAATGAACTTTGCCACTGCCTGGATCTTAATCTGGTGTGAGATGTGGGGAGGAGCAGCTGAGCTCTCCTTGTAACAGTGACGTGGTGCCAGCTCCTGTCTCTGAGGATGGAGGCAAATGTGACCCTGTTGGCTCTTTAACTCTCCTGCTGCTGCTGCTTTCCACCTTTGCTGGCAAGTGTCAGTCGGATCTGCTGGTGGAGACAGAGGGACACAGAGATCTGGAAGGCAGAAAGTTTCCCATGTCCCAAACAGGGCAGCTGGCTCAGGGTAAAAGAGACCTGAGTTAGGAAAAGGAGGTGCTGGAGGAGGGAGGTTGAAGGGATGCATGGGGAGATCAGAGCTCTGTGAGGGACAGATCTGTGGGACTCTAGTCTGTAGGAAACTGGGCTTTGCAGGTCACAGTTTAGTGACATCAGGAGCTTGGGGAATGTGGACCTCATCTTGTCCAAGTGGCAGTTCTCTCCTGCAGTTAATGTGGGAGCTTCTCTCAGAGGAGCTGCTCAGGCTGGACAGTTAGAAACTGCTCCAGTCAGTTCATATTTCTGCTTTGCAGTAAAAAATCATCCTCATTGAATTTGCAGGACCAATCATAAATTAAGATGACATAGAGTTGCTTCTATCTTACACTTAATGGTTGGACTTGATGAACTTAAAGGTATTTTCCAACCTATGATTCTATCTAGACTAAATTTAACTAATCTCTTGGTTTTGCCTGGCTTTGCAGCCTTACTGCTTCCTTGGCACCCCTTCTGGCATTTTATAAACATGATTGAAAATTTCAAGCTGCAAAGCAACGTGTAGTAACAACTGGTGAAACCTCAGCCCTGCCTGCTTGGGTGGGATTGATTTTACTGTGTTTGTGCTTTGTCCATTTAGGTGCTTTATTATATCATCTTGTTATGATTTAGGAAATAGTTTCACCCCACAAATGGGTCTTAAACCCCAGGGTGTCATTGGGCAGTGTCTGGAGAGGCTGGGGGAGAGCAGCTGAGCCAGGCTGGGGTGCAAAACCAACCATGTGAGGGTGAAGTTGGGTCTGATACTTTCTGCTACTCTTTTTTGCAAAGCAGTTTGGAAAAATGAGCTGCTTCTGACTGGAGGGGCTGAGATGATGTTTGTAAGCACTGGGCAGGAGGTGGTGTTCCCATCTTTGCTCAACAGCACCCAAGGAGTTGTTGAGGGGTGGGTTGTGCTCAGGTGGTGCTTGAGGAAGTGAAGATAGGTGTGTTTAGATACTTGCAGGAGTTCTGCTGATGGTTAAACCCCACTGTGTGTTTTCCTACAACTTTGTAACCAACCTATTGCAATATTCTGATGTCTAGCAACTAAGAAGACAGTGGAAGCTCCTTATCCTGATGTTTACAGTAAGCAACACAAATGACCTAGCTGGGATTTTGAACTATTTACTATCAAGCCACTTTAAAGACTGTGTTTACATACTTACTATCATTTGTAGCACAACTTACTCAGGGATAGCAAAGCCCTGCAGACAGGAGGGCCCGTGGTGCTCTAGGTGGGAGGTTTAGGTTTAGGTTCAGGCTGAGCTTTAGCTGGTGATCCTCAGGAGAGGTGTGATTGGAAGCAGCAGGAGTGGAGAGGAGCCCATGCACGGATGGATGGTAGCACTGGTTACAGAGCAGGAGGTGAAAGCTCTGAGCACCCTGGAATAGCAACTGGTGCTGTGACTCACCAGTACTTTAATCAGTCAGGCATTCTATTTATTTTTACTTTGGAACTCTTAGATACTCAAGGGAAGTATTTTTTTTTTCTATTACACCTATTCACTTACAGTGGCTTGGAGGGTGTTTTAAGGTAGGGGGTGTGTTAATGCTACAACTTTTTTTTTTTTTTTTTTTTTTTAATTAGTNATCAAGTCCCTTCTGACACAAACTGAAACTTCTCCTGCTGACAGCCCTGAGCTTGTTTAAATAACCAGCCCAGGCCCCAGAAACAATAATATGCCCTAAACTGTCAAGGCTGAAAACGGAACCGCCTGAATTTCGGTTCCATCTGAAGCGTGGACAGGGGAGGGAGCAAAGCACTGGCAGAGGAGACAGGGGTGAGGAGCAGGGATGAAGGGAGCAGTACTGGGGTTTGAGGGGCTTGTACATAGACATCTCCTTGGGCCCTAACCCAGATCTTTAGTGGGGTTCATTTCTTTAACAAGTGTCATCTTTTTGTGGTTTTTCTTTGGTTTTGACAAGGTTTAATGTCTCTGGGATGATTTTGTAGCTAATACTCTGGATACTTTCATTTGGTTACAGACTTGTCACTTTCTCAAGCACGTTCTGATGGTTGTTAGGGCTGGAAGGTCCCCCAGGGTGCATGTTCTTCCTCTCTGTTGACATTCCCTGCTCTTGTGAGGTGTAAATTCCTGGCTCTTCCCACCTCTTGCTTTGTTGTAGCAGTCAGTGAAGCACCATTGCTAAAATCATAGGATCATAGAATGGTTTGGGTTGGAAGGGACCTCAAAGATCATCCAGTTCCAACCCCCTGCCATGGCAGGGACACCTCCCACCAGCCCAGGTTGCTCAAGGCCCCAGGTTTAGTTGTGTTGTTTAATAAACCAGCAGCAGCTGCAAAAGAGAAGGCAAACCCGAGTTAATGCATTGTTCATAAAACTCTTCTCAATAAGGAAGTGGGAAACCTCACTGAGACAACATGATTTTTTTTTTCTTCAAGCTAAATGTCAATGTGAAACTGCTGCTGCACACTCAGACTGGGAGCAGAAATCTGCATACCCTGAAGCTGCCTTGTGAAGCCTTATGTAGATTTTTAAAGCTCTTTCCCAGGTCTTTTTTTAACTAAATCTATGGGCTGCTCGAGAGAACATTAACTGAAAGTCTCCAAAAAGCTGTTGGCAAGGGAGGTTTAACCTGGCAGACCAGGCAGGATCCCCTGTTATGGTGTGCTGAGAGATGTCTGCATTATTTTTTTTCCAGTCTTTCTATGTACATATTAACTTAATGAAGCACAGAAATGTTCTTTGAGGGTCCCTGCTATGAACAGCTCCCAGGTGAGATGGAAGAGCTCAAGAGGATGAAGGGGGACTTGTCTAGAGAAGGGTGCAGGTGTGGAAGGAGCAGAGAGCACATGGTTATCTCTTACATTATCATGTTTGAGTGTCTCCTTCATTCTGCCTCCCCACACGTCTCAGATGACTCTCTCCAGTATCTTAGTGTCTCCCAGGAGCACAGACATGATTTGAGGGAGGAGCCATTGGACCAGTGCCACCACAGCACAACTGATACCCTGTTGGGCTTTCGTTCTGTAAAAACACACTTTCTTTTTTACAGCAGTGAGAACCAGCAGCAGGTAACCAGAGGGGAGCAGAAAACCTTGGTGGGGGTGAGGAACAAATCCTCCTTACTGCTGCTGGCAAGAGCCCTTTGTGGGCTAGGAATGTAGTATTCACTTTTATCTACTCCATCATTACCCAACTTCCCCTTTCTTCCTTGAAAATAATAAAAACATCTATAGGAGGAAGAAAGGGATATTGAAATCGAGAATTGCCGTTGACTCTACGTGGCCTGGGTGAGGGAGAGGAGGGTTAGGAAACCAGAGGAGCAGTTTGGGGTGTGAAACAACCCCCCTCCAGCTCGGGATCTCAGAGCTCCTGGTGTTGCAGGTCCATAGCTCAGTCTGTGCAAGGAGCTGTGCTCATCCTGGAGCAGGGGTCAGGGAGCAGGCAGCTGAAACCACAGCCCCAGCCTCTCTCATGTGGGTAGATCCTGTTCTTAGTGGCCTTGCTGTGGAGCCTCAGGTACCCAGTGGCTGCTCCCAAGACTCCCTTTCATCTCGAGCTTACCAAAGACGTGCTGTGCACGGTGCCTGGGCCTGAGACTAAGTGTCTACACCCAAATTAATGGGGCTAATGAGTGCTTTGGCCTCTGGATTGTCCCCCCTCCAAGAAGAGCACAGAGATGGGTGTAGCCTGTTCATGTCACTTTAACAGAAGTTATGCTTCAAAACTGATTTAAAAGTTCTGGTTATTACTTTTTTTTTTTAATCACAACCTCTTTGTGGTACGACCCATAAAAATAATTGGGCTTTTGATTCTTATAAGGACCTGGAACCAGTTAAACTGGGCTGGGCTTGCAGCTTCTGTGCCCCCACAGCCTCGGAGGCCTGAGTCACACATTAAACTGTCTGAGCTGGCGGCTGCTCTTAGACCTTGCTCACAATAACCACCTGGTGGTTGACTGGGTCGGCAGGTCGGGTGTGAGCTTTGTTGACTCTAATCTCAGCACTGTTTCCTTGTTATCCTTTCCCACTTCAGAGGGTGACAAGGACTCACAGTTTTGCTTCTCCCCTCCCTTGTAACTAAGCTGAGGAGTGACTTGTAGAGTGATGTATTTTGGGTGGCAAGGATGGGTTTGCACTGCAGACCTTGAAGGTCCTTGAAGGTGAGGGGAGGGCAAGGAGGGACAGAGTTAATGCAAATCAGGAGAGAGTGAGGATAAAAATAGCTCTGAACTTGTCAATTTGGTCACTGGTGGCTTGGGTTAGTCATCTGGCAGGCTCTCCTGCTGCTGCTCCAAGGGATTATCTTACAGCCCTCAGATTTGACATAATTTCTGGAGAGGAGAGGGAGCGGGCCGGGTGTAATGAGTGGGGCACTGTCATCAGCACTTCTTGTGCACAGCAGCTGTTCTCTGCTTAGCCCCTGAATGCAGTCATTGTTGACTTGCCTTGTATACCTGCCAGGTTGTTAGGTGACTCATTTACACATCACACCAAGGTTCATGCACTTGGCTCCCAGCAGCTCCCTTCCCCTTCCCTTGGTGGCCCTTTCAGCACTGAGCACCCACTCGTTTTGTCCTGCTCCTGGTTGAGCTCCATGTTGCCAGGAGCCTGTTGGAGTGAATGCCCCGTTCCCCCAGGCAGCTGTTCAAGGCAGGGAAAAAAGGGAAAAAACCCACAAAACAACCTCCCTGGTGCAGGTTTAAACTGAGCAGCCTCCAAGATGTGCTCCTGTAATGGTTCTGAGATCTTTGGTTTGCTGGCCTCCATCCAGATGTCCCTCCTCCTCATCTTTCTGCTGGGTTCATGGTACTTCACACCTGTACTTCTTTGCTCAGGTTTCTGAATTTTCATGGGTTTGGGTTGGTTTATGATGGAGATGTTCATTTTAAGGTTTTGCACTTGGAGGACAGGAGGTGACCTCCCCAGTTAGGGGGCAATAGAGCATGTTCTGGTTGGAAAGAAAACAACTGTTTGAACTTTCCTGGACTCCAAGGTGGGGGATCAGGGGCCAAACCAAAGCTGTAGCTCAGGGCTGTGTTCAGGGTGCTTGTAGGGAACCGCAAACCCTCCACGTTGCTGATTCTCACCTCACACTGTACCCCTGTCCTGTGCTGTCCCGCAGTGTCTTGTTTCCATGCTTCTTTGTGCTTCTCCCTTTCCACCCCTGGCTCCCTTCCACCTTCTGCTCTGCTGCCAGTTGGCCAAGATTTGGCCTGTGCTGGGACTTGTTTGGAGCTCCGTTTACACTCACTGGTCACCCCACAGCCTGTGCTGAGTGACTGGCCAGCTGCTGCCAAGGGAAGGGGAGCGTCTTCTCCAGCACCATCACTGTCCTTGGCCCCACACCAGCTTCTGTTAATCCCACACACCAGGAGAGCTTTGCTGTTCACAGAGTCACAGACTGGTTTGGGTGGGAAGGGACCTTTCAAGCTCATCTTGTCCAACCCCCCTGCAGGGAGCAGGGACATCTGCAACTAGAGCAGGTTGCTCAGAGCCCCGGCCAACCCCCCCTGCAATGGTTCCAGGGATGGGGCAGCCACCACCTCTCTGGGCAACCTGGGACAGGCTCTCACCACCCTCAATGTCAAACATCTCTTCCTTCTCTCTGGTCTAAACCTCCCTCTTTTAGTTTAAACCCATCCCCCCTTGTCCTATCCCAACAGGCCCTGCCCCAAAGTCTGTCCCCATCTTTCTGAGCAGCCCCTTGAAGCACTGAAAGGCCCCCAGAAGGTCTCCCTGGAGCCTTCTCCTCTCCAGGCTGACCAAGCCCAACTCTCCCAGCCTGGCCTCCCAGCAGAGGCTTCCAGCCCTCCCAGCATTTCTGGGGCCTCCTCTGGCCCTGCTCCACCATCTCCATGTCTCTGCTGTGCTGACAGCTTCAGGGAGCTTGTCCAGGGAGATTGTTGGGCTTGACCAAGGATTTCAAAAGTTTTTGGTGATTAAAGCGAGTGAGGGAGGAATTACAGGTCACAAGCTCATGGCCTTGTTTCATTGGAAGGGAAAAAGAGAAATGGATGTGAGGGTGATTGAGTACGAGGAAGAGAGCAATTAGCAGGATTATGGCATTTGATGTGCTGTGTAATTTCTCCTAGGTGCACTCTAGGGGAAAATCTTTCATGTCTTCTCTTTTTTTCTTTCTTTCTTGGGTGAGTATTCTTCCTGTTTAGTGAGACAAGAGTTCCCTCTTCTATATGGTTTCACTGTTTGTATTGAAGCTAACAAAATACACCAAGAAATAAATTTCCCTTTGAAACTCTGTGGTCTCCTATTTTTAGTTACTGAGAATAACGTTGATTTTTCAGCTCTTCAGTGGTACCAGTCAGGGATGGAGAGCTGCCAGTCCTGGCTTCTTTTGCAGCACCGTGCTCAGAGGTTGGGTGGGACCTTGATTTGGTTTAAGTTATTTAGTAACCTGCTGCCTTCAGCAGCCTCATGAACTTGGAGCCACTTCTACCTGCAAAGTATTTTGACAAGTGTTTTGCTTTGTTTTTTTTTCTCCTTACCCAGTGACTCTCTGAAGCTGTGAAATGGCAGTGATGGGAATTACATGCCAAGGAGCCCCTGATCCGGCCTTCAAGCACAAGAAGGAGCTCACAGCTACCAAGGGGCTGAAGGAGACGGGGAGTGAGAAGCAGAGCAGTGTTTGCAAAGTGGAGGATTCAGAGAAGGCCATCTTCCACAGCCAGTGGAAAATCCTGAGTGATGTCATCACCAAAGGGACAGCAAAAGAAGAAACAGAAGGAGGCTGTGCCTCAATTTCTATTATTGCCCAAGCAGAATGTAAGTAGGAGGGCGGGCTGCTCTCCATTGAGAAAAAGGAATGTGTGATGCAGGATGAGATTTCACTCACTTTGCACTCCTGGAGAGCTGAGACAAAATCTATTTCTACTCCCAAGCGGGGTGGAGCTGGTGACACATCCCAGCCGCTATTTAGGAAGCTCATGAAATCTCTGAATAATGTGGCAGCTTCCACTGAATGAAGCATAAATAACAGAACACCCTTGCACCCACCTGCTTTGGGTGCAGGTCTGGGTCCTGCCGGGTCATCTGTGCTTGGCTGACTTCTGAGGGTGTTTAAAAGAGAGGGGAAAAGAGAAGAAAAACCAATGAAGCTGTTGGTGGGCAGGAGCTGGGGGCTCAGGAGCTGGCAGTGCTGGGCAGCTGTCAATGCTGGGAGGAGGAGTGTGGGGTGGATGATGTGGGGATTTGTCTGGGTTTGGCAAGTTGGTAGAGTTGTTTCTTAGTCCAGTTGTTATAGGTGAGACTTTGCCTGATGGTGACCCTGTTTTCTTTCACACAGGTGAGAACAGTCAGGAGTTCAGCCCCACTCTATCAGAGAGATCCTTCATTGCTCACAGCAAACGCTACAGGTGAGACACCCTCCCTGTGTGTGCTGCCTCTTCCAGGCCACCCTGGCTCTGGGTGCTTGCACTGGTTTTTCCATAAACACTCCTGCTTGGCCCAGCTTTTCTGTCTGAGGCTCGGGCAGAGTGTGTCTTTCCTCAAATGTCTTCCTCCAAACCTTTTTGTGTTAGGAGAAAATAGAAGTTTAAGCATAAACCACCTTGCATTATCTTCTTGTCAGTGCCTGCTGGTTTCCTGGCCCTTGTCATCTCTTGCCTCTATTTCTGGGTGGCCAAATGTGTTTTGAAATCACTGATTTTTTTGAGCTTCATGGGCTTGAGGTGGAAGGATCCAAGTGAAAATTGTCAATCTTCAACTGATCTGCCCGGATGCTTTTGTCACCACGTTCCACCCTCCGCTTTGAAAAGCTGTGGGAAGCTCAGGCTGCTGCTCAGGCAGCCCTGAGAAAAAGGAACTGCTTCATTTCTGGGGAGGGTAAACAAAAGGGGATGAGAGAAGGATCTTTGCTTAATGACAGCAACAGAAATAGAGCTGTGACGACAAGCTGGAAGTGGTAGAGGAGGAGTGACAGATGCGATGGAGAAGTGGAGGCCTGGGACTTGCTTTGCTGAGATCACCTGGGAGGGAGCCACTTCTCCCTGAAGAACGTGTCCCCTGCTGGGGCACATACTGGAGCTTTGTCAAGCACCTCCAGCACTCCAAAGTGGGTGACTGGGATACAGAATTTGGTGCTGCCTGTCTTCTGGCAGCTTTCAGAGGTCTGTGGGAGGTACCTTGTGAGGTACCGGGTCTGACATTGCCCACGGACTTTGTGATGTTGTTCCATGAACCAACTGAAGAAATGCAGAGTGAACCATTTCTCAGGGGGGTTATGTGGACAGCACATCAGCTACACAGAGTCACAGAGTGATTTGGGGTGCAAGGGACCTTAAAGATCATCTAGTTCCAACTGCTCTGCCATGGCAGGGACACCTCCCACTAGACCAAATTGTGCAATGTCCTCTCCAGCCTGGCCTTGAACACCTCCAGGGATGGAGCATCCACAGCCCCCCTGGGCAAACTGGGCCAGTGTCTCACCACCCTCATAATAGAAGAACTTCTTCTTTACATCTAATCTAAATCTCTCCTCTTCCAGGTACCCCTTGACCTATCACTACAAGCCCTTGTAAAAAAGTCCCTCCCCAGCTTTCTAGTAGACCTCCTTCAGATACTGGAAGGCCACCTGAAGGTCTCCCTGGAGCCTTCTCTTCTGCAGGCTGAACAAGCCCAACTCTCCCAGCCTGGCCTCCCAGCAGAGGGTTCCAGCTCTACCAGCATTGCTGGGGCCTCCTCTGGACCTTCTCCCCCAGCTCCATGTCTCTGCTATGCTGAGGACTCTGTATGTTCAGGTTCAAGGCAATGTGGTGATGGCATCACCTGGAGCTCTGGATCCTTTAGCCCTCAGTGCTGCACTGACAGAGCAGGAGAAGCTGGAGTGAGTGATGCTGTGAACAGCAGCCCTGAGCCCTGCTCAGTGAAGGCATCATCATGTTCTGGATCGATAGAATGATTACGATTTCTTCATTTGAAGATCAAATATCCTGTTTTCTCTTACAACTTGATTAAAAAGCCCTAACTGCTATGATTGGTGTTGAATAACTGCAGGCAGATGTTCCCCCTGAGGGCTGTATCTGTGCTGACCCAAGCCAGCCTGCTGGCCAGTGCTGCTTGGCCAAGAAACCATCTTTTAGTCCTGAGCTTCACACTCCACAATGTTTTGGCTTTTTGAAGCTATTTTATTTGCACTTAGTCACCCTCTTTGGTGCAGAGCCTGTTCTTCCAAATAGAGCAGGTGTTTCTTTTACAAGCCCTTTTATTGATTTTAACCATTTTTAATAGATTGCATTTATACATAATCTCTGCCCTCACTGTCAATTGTAGACACGTTGTCATCAAGCAACCTGGAGACATTTGCTGCTTTTCCCTCTACTTTGCCATCTAGTCCTGCTGTTCCTTGCAGAACTTGCAAATACTGAAGACTTCATGCTTTGCTTCCCCCCACACCCCTGTATTTCTTTCTGCTCTAATACCCCCTGTATTTCTTCTACTGTAAACTGATGTTGAAGCTCCAGATGCTCCACAGGAGAAGGCAAGAGCTTATCTTGTCATTCTCTACTCTTCAAATCTCCCAAGGCAGATTTGCTGAGTCTCCCTCTTGTTCTGTGGGTGATAATGAACTAAGGATGTGTTTCAGCATCAGATGTGAGAGCTCTAAGCTGTGCCCTGTGTTTTGGTGTCCAGCAGCCGCTCAGACAGCCTCGATCAGATCCCCAACAATGTGGCCCACGCGACGGAGGGGAAGATGGCAGCTGCCTGCTGGAGGGGGAGGCACCGCGGCAAGACGAAAAGGAAACGGCACAAGAAAAGGTCCAAGCTGAAAATACAGACTGTGGCTGCTGGCAGGAGAGGCCCCAGAACTCCAGAACAAGAAAGCTGCACCCCAATTCCCGTCCAGGTGAGAGCCTTAAATCTTCCCTGTGTACTCCCAGGACCCCCTCAAACTCCGGTTGAATTTGGAGTGGCTCTGTCGAGGTTCCTGCTCAGCTGGTTTTGTTCTGTTTTGTTTTCCAGGAGGATGAATCACACCAAAATGCTCTTTACAGAAACAGTTTTTGGGTTTCAGAATTCAGCAAGGACTCGGTCTATGATCCGCTGCCCTTTGAGAAACCTGAGAAGGTTCTGTCCACGGGCAAACTCCACTCACCAAGGAGCCCCTACAAAGCAGAACTGCACAAGCTGATCAGCCCCATTCAGTGCCTTAATCATGTTTGGAAGCGGCACTATCAGAGGGACAGTGTTCCACAGCCTGAAACTCTCCATCCCTTCCCCTACAACATAATCCCCCCCCATTTCCCACACCTGGCCAGTCCTCTCCAGGACATGAAGCGGAATGCTCTGGAGACATACCTCCATGGTGACCTCAACTATCCCGACAGTCAGCACCGCTTCTCCGGCCTCAACTTAGAGTACAGCTTCCCCAAGTGCATCAGCCAGTCCATGAAAACCAGTCTGGACAAGATTTCTGTGGAAGAATACTTGGTGGACGCCTTGAAGGGGAGCGTGAGTCTCGGTGAACCACAGAATTTAGCCAGCCTGGCCAAGACGTGGAGAGGAGGTGGCCTGGACCCAAAGGAACAGCTTCATAAAGCAGCTGAAAATGAAGGCGTGCTGCTTACTGAGGTGATCTCCTGCCCCTACCCCCTGGTGCTGTGGAAGGCAGAGTTCTCCTGGGCTTCAGAAGAGAGAGAATCTGCATCCCTGGGCTGGTTCTGTAACCAGGCTGCCTTTTCTGGGTGGTTCTCAGTAGGGTTGAAGACCACCAGTTAAAGATGTGGGGTTGTTTTTGAAGGCTGTAAAGCCCTGTCTTAGATTGGTGGTTCTGATTTGTTCGCTCATTCACAAGATATGTGTGTTTGTCTGTGAGAGGTGGTTCTGTGCTTAGTCAGCCCTCAAACATGTCTCTGTTTGTCTGTGAAAGAAGCCAGTCCATTCAGGTGAGGAGCCTGCGAGGTTTTGTTGGCTCGAGGTGACCTGGACCATGACAGAAACCAGGGACATGTCCATTGTGGAGGTGCAGAACCCATGGCTGCTGCCCTGGGTGGGCAGGCAGCAGCTCACCCACTGCTCTTGGCAAACGCAGGGCTCAGATGTAGCAAATGCATTTAAATCTCAGAGGCATGATTCATTTCTGCTGAACTGAGCTCTCTCTTGCCACCTTAAACTTCTCTGGAATCAGTGTGGCCCTGACAGTGTTGTCAGTGGAGTTCAGGGTGTCACTTACCTGCCTGAATCTGTTTACACCAAGACCTAAGGCACAATCTCACTCTACTGACTATAAAAAAAGGTTTAGCTCTCACAGATATCTACATTTAATCACCTGAATGTTGCTTTATTTGTAGGATTTAGCTTCATAGTTCTGTCCTGCATGGGAAGGGAAGAGTTTGGAGCTCCCAAGCTACCCAAATACTGGTGGCCTTTCTTTACAGCAATAGGGTGCCCTCATTTAGATCAAACCAAGCCCACAATCAAGCAGGTCCTCATGTATCACTTCATCTGAAGCCCATGACGGGAGTAATTTGGTATGGGGATTTTTAGAGAGGTGCAGAAGGATTTACCATTGTGCTTTTCCTGCAAATACTGATCTCTGTCTGTGGAGCTCAGCAGTCGAGTGTTTCTTTCCTTGCTTCACCTTATTTTGTGATTTTAACTTGCAGAAGCTGAAGCCAGTGGATTACGAGTACCGAGAGGAGGTTCACTGGACCAAGTGTCACGGCTCGCTGGGCATCGGCTCCTTTGGAGAGGTTTACAAGATAGAGGACAAGCAGACAGGGTTTCAGTGTGCTGCCAAGAAGGTAGTTATGGGTGAGAAAGGGGAGGGTTCCTCCCACAAAAGGCAGATGGAGAAGAAGTTGTCTCCTTCTAGCTACCATGGGCTGTGGGTACCTCATTATGTAGTTGCTGCTGTGGTTATATCCAAGGGGAATCTTCAAGGTGATGGTGTGGAGGGAAGCAGCAGGTGCAGAGCCTGTGTGTGCATAGGGGTCAAGCTTAGCAGCCAGAAATAGGTTCATTTGGCCTTCAAAGTGTTCTCCAGGGGATCTGGGGCTTGTGCTGAGGCAGGGTCAGAATCAAGATTTCAGAAGGCTGGTGTGTTCCTGGTGGCTGCGGGGGAGGAGCTGCTGCCTGAGGTGGCTGCTTATCTACTCCCATCTGAACACACTTCTGGTGTGAACAGTGACATGGCAAGTGCTCCTCTGTTCAAAAAGGAATAAAGGAGGAAAGAAATGAGGCAGCTGGTAGTAGAGAGAGCTTTTATCTGCACACAGAGTGTCCTGGGCAATGGTGGCACAGCGTCACGGGCTGGTTCTGTTACACAACAGAATTTTTCTGTATTTTTCCAGAAGCTGGCATTACAATCTCTGGTACAGCAAGATATTGTCAGACTTGTGTGGAATATAACCTGGAGCAGGGTGTTGATTTGTAGACAGCCCCGGGGGTCCTCAGGGGTGAAGGCAGAGTGATAGTGCAAGTGGATGATGAGAACATTTGGGTTGAACTTAACGCTTGAATAGTTTCCTCACCTCTGTGAACTGATGTTTCTCACATTGCTCCAGCAGAAAACTTCAGCAAGTGTGTGGGAAGTGTTTGTCTTGAGTGCAAAAATGTTACATGCAAAAGGAATTGGAACTTGTGTTTTTCAGCTTAAAATGTTTGCTCTTTCTTGTTTGTGTTGGTCTCAACTTGATGCTGAAAGATTTGGGTTGCAAGCCTACGCCAGCTTGGGCAGCTTTTTAACCTTTTCATTTATCAGCTGTGTAGAAACAAACACATTTAAAGCATGTAGAAAATGGTTTCCTGCTCTGCATCCTCACGTTTTGGATGTGGAATTTTGAGGCAATGTGACCAGCTTGTTTTCTGACAGTGTGTAACTACTTAACATTTATTACCTGTTCTGCACAGTCTTAGGAGAAATAGCTGTTCCTAGTGGGGGGTGTTCAGCCTGGAGAAGAGAAGGATTTGGGGAGACTTTCTTGTGGTCCTCCAGTATCTGAAGGGAGCCTATAAGAAAGCTGGGGAAGGACTTTTTACAAGGGCTTGTAGTGATAGGATGAGGGGTGATGGGTTCAAAGTGGAAGAGGGGAGATTTAGATGAGATGTAGGGAAGAAATTCTTCCCTCTGAGGGTGGTGAGACACTGGCCCAGGTTGCCCAGGGGGGTTGTGGATGCTCCATCCCTGGAGATGTTCAAGGCCAGGCTGGATGGGGTTTTGAGCAACCTGGTCTAGTGGGAGGTGTCCCTGCCATGGCAGGGGGTTGGAACTAGATGAGCTTTAGGACCCTTCCAACCCAAACCATTCAATGATATTTTCAGGAAGGAGAAGTGATAGTGCTGGAAAGCAAGACATGAAAGTAGGAGAAGCTGAGATATTTCAAAATGTCAGTTACTCTTTTTTCCTGGAGCATTTCAGAGGATACTTCCATAGATAGAAATGCATCTTCTCAGACCAGACTCTTCAACCAGTGAGTTCTAAGATGCACATTAAACACTTAACTAGGAGATATTTCATTTTAAATCAGTAACTGCCTGGAATTGCTGCTGTCTGCCTGGGTCAGAAGGGGACTACCTGACCTTCTTTCACCATACTTGATGGTGTAAGCACCTGCTTTCCCAACTCTTGAGATTAAAGAAGACCAGCTAGAGCTGGATTGCTGACAGTGAAGAAACATGATACATCCTTTTCCCACCAGAATCTCAATGACTCATGTTTTCCTTCTGGTCTTTAGCAAGTTCTTGTTCTATTTTGTTTGGCTGAACATAATGAATGGAGTTTTTCTTTGACCATTTTTTTGTGCAGGCCAAGTCCCACCTACAGAGGTGATCGTGTCAGTCACCACTTGTGGCCATTTCTCATATTCCCTCCTGGTTTGGAGGAGTTTTATTTTTGCCAAGTACTGCACCACTCTTAGATTTCATATTTTTTTCTCTCATGAAAGCAGAATGCTGAAGTTGTCACTATTATCTTTTTAACTGAGATACAAATTACCTCCTCCAGGAGATTAGCAGTACTCAGCTGTAAGCCAGAGGTATTTGCAACCTGGCTGCTTTTTTCATAAATCTTAACTTTACTCAGGCACTGAAGATTTGGGGATTCTTGTGCTCCTTGTTCAGAATAATTCTGAATGTTCCCACTTACTGCTGTACCCATAGAATCATAGAACTGTCAGGGTTGGAAGGGACCTTAAGGATCATCCAGTTCCAACCCCCCTGCCATGGCAGGGACACCTCCCACTACAGCAGTTGCTCACAGCCCCAGCCAGCCTGGCCTTCCAAATGTCCAGGGATGGGGCTTCCAGCACCTCTCTGCCCAACCTGGGCCAGTGTCTCCCCACCCTCCTGGCCAACAACTTCTTCCTAACCTCTCATCTCAATCTCCCCACCTCTACTTTTGACCCATCCCCCCCAGTCCTACCACTACCCCACAGCCTCAAAAGTCCCTCCCCAGCTTTCCTGGAGCCCCCTTCAGATCCTGGATACCCCCCAATTCCTGCTAAAGATGATCATCCTCGTGCCTCTGCTGTTAGACTGTGGGACACCAACCCCAGCATCAGGAAGGGAGGATTCTGTTGGGGTTCCTCACAACATGTTCTCAGTGCTGCTCCTCTGTCTCTGTAGGTACAAGTTGAACACTTCCGTGCAGAGGAGTTAACAACCTGCGCTGCAATCACGAGTCCTAAAGTTGTCCCTTTGTATGGAGCAGTGAAGGAAGGACCTTGGGTGACCATCTTCATGAAGCTGATGGAGGGTGAGAAAGGAACAACCACGGTGGAAGCACCTTTGTCACTGTTGAGTGCAGGGGACATTGATCTCTGCTTCCTCCTGCCCCAGTTTTAAATCTGTTAATTCTTTGGTGAATCCAGAGTGTTCCCAAGGTGGGTGGGATAGGTTTGTGGAAGCCCTGCTTGGGGTCTTTCTTGGGGGGACTTGTTTCCAGTTCAAGATGTGTCCCTCTTGAACAGCAGCTGCAAGTTCTCCCTAAAACCCAGAGCCGGTGCTGGTTTGTGCTTTGGTGTTTATTTGCATGGCCCCATGTAAAGCAGGTTGTACTGGGTCAGCCAACCTAGATGCTTCCAGTGCCTGATGCTCCATCAGCAGACCCAGGTGTGGAAGATCAGGGCTGTCAGACCTGGAGTTCTCATTTCTTCATCAGAAACAAGAAATGCTGATGATGCTGGGAGGAATTTAAAGATAAGCTAACGTGGACTCTGGATTCCTTTCTAGGTGGCTCCCTAGGTCAGCTCATCAAACAGAGTGGCTGCCTGCCAGAGGACAGAGCCCTCAGTTATTTGGGCCAGGCTCTGGAGGGCTTGGAGTATCTTCATGCTCAAAACATTCTCCATGGAGATGTAAAAGGTGGGATGATACTTAAGGTAACTGGTTCTTCTCTGTTCCTTACAGGAGGGAAACTGCTTGGAGATAAGTCACTGAGTGGCAAGAGGTTATTTACTAGATTTTCAGCTCTACATTTGAGATTAGAGCTTTACCTGGGACATATGGTGGTTGTCACCTTTTCCTTGCCTGTTTGCCCAGGCTGCCCCACCACTGGGGTGGAGGAACCTCCAGGGCAGATAACTGGTAGCTTATAAATAGAGATCATTCTAGTTGTGCACTTGCTTAAGCCAGTGCCACTCTCTAGGAGTGACAGACCTTGGTTTGGGCTCCAAAACCTGTACTCCTGTGGCCTTTTGACCTTTTTTTCCACCTCAATGACCTAATGCAGAGGAGGCTGACTAATGAAACTTGTCATTGCCAGCGGAGAACGTGCTCCTGTCCGACGATGGCAGCAGGGCCCTGCTGTGTGACTTTGGTCACTCTGCTCACCTTCATCCAGATGGCCTGGGAAAGTGCTTGGTCACAGGTGAGGACTTTCTGCTGCACTTCTGAAGAACTGCCCCACTGACTCATTCTTTCTTTTGGAACATTTACATATGGTACTTTGCAAGCAGCTGTATTTTCCAGACTTAACGTTGCCCACGGTGTCACATTTATTGGTGTTAGTGTGATGGATCCCTTTGATAGCTGAAAGGAACCCAGGGCTAGAGGATGGTCCTTATCTCCCAGTCTAGAAGGCTGCAGTGTTTTTTGTAAGATTATGTCATTAGTGCTTTGTCCCTGCACAAAAAACCACCAAAACTTCAAAATCTTACTCTGACTTGTCATGTAACCTCCCTAAACAGCTGGTGAAGAATCCCATCCAGCAAAGCAAAATTCCTCAGTGACTTTTGGGCAGTTCAACTTTACAGAGTGTTTTAATGCAGCTGTTGAAAGAGGAGGATAAGTTTTATACCTCCAAGCTCAGCAGTGGAGGGTCATGTTTTGCATCCCAGATTTGCAGGAGAGGGGAGCTTGATACTTATTCTATGTATAAGGAATAAGACTGATGAGGAGATACAGGCTTTGAACAGCTGGTAGGTGGACACGATGCTGGTTTTTGGGTTGAGGTGACTTGTTTCTGACTGTAACTAAAGAGGTAAGGAAGCTGCTTAAGCTTCCCAGCAGTTACATTGGAGCAGTTCTCTCGTTTACGTGCAGTGAGTTCTCATTTGAATGGTTTTAGGGAACTATGTGCCTGGCACAGAGACTCACATGGCTCCGGAGGTGGTGATGGGAAAGCGCTGTGACTCCAAGGTGGACGTCTGGAGCAGCTGCTGCATGATGCTGCATATGCTGAATGGGTGCCACCCTTGGACCCAGTACTACAATCACCCGCTCTGTCTGAAGGTGAGTGACCCAGTAAAAGGCCTGAGAGATCCCAGTACACCTGGTTAGAGAGCAGGCGTGTCAGGAAGGCTGGGTGAGAGCCAGCTGGGCAGCTCAGGGATCATAGAGCATAGACTGGGCTGGGCTGCAAGGGACCTTAAAGATCCTCCAGTTCCAACCCCCTGCCATGGCAGGGACACCTCCCACTAGAGCAGGTTGCTCAAGGCCCCATCCAGCCTGGCCTTGAACACCTCCAGGGATGGAGCATCCACAACCCCCCTGGGCAAACTGGGCCAGGGTCTCACCACCCTCAGAGGGAAGAATTTCTTCCTTACATCTCATCTAAATCTCCCCTCTTCCACTTTGAACCCATCACCCCTCATCCTATCACTACACTGGCTGATAAGGGTCACTGCCCAGCTTTCCTGTAGGCCCCTTTGAGTACTGAAAGGCCACAAGAGTGGTCCAAGGTCTCCCCGGAGCCTTCTCCTCTCCAGGCTGACCAAGCCCAACTCTCCCAGCCTGGCCTCCCAGCAGAGGCTTCCAGCCCTCCCAGCATTGCTGGGGCCTCCTCTGGCCCCGCTCCCCCAGCTCCATGTCTCTGCTGTGCTGAGGACTCCAGAGCTGCCCCAGCACTCAGGGGGGTCTCCCCAGGTTGGAGCAGAGGGGCAGGATCCCCTCCCTGCCCTGCTGCCCACGCTGTGGGGATCAGCCCAGGAGGACATTGGCTGCTGGGCTCAGCTCCAGCTCCTCACCCCCAGCACCCCCAGATCCTTCTCCCAGGGCTGCTCTCCAGCCCTTCACCCCCAGCCTGGGCTGGTACCAGAGTCTGCCCCGACACAGGTACAGGACCTTGCACTTGGCCTGGTTGAACCTCAAGATGTTGGCCTGGGCTCACCTCTCCAGCCTGTCCTGGTTCCAGCCTTGCTTTGGGAGCTGATCATTTCTTACACCTCTTACTCTGCTGTGTATGACATATGTGGGGGCTGTTTTATTTCATATCCTGCTCATGGCTTGGGTGTGACTTTGTAGCCATTCAGCTGTAATAAAATTACTGCTGAGGTCTCTCATTTAATGCTGTAATTTCAGTTGGAAACGCTCTCGGGGTGGGAAGAACCTTTCTGAAATCAAACGAAGCCTCTCTGGTCTAACCCCTTTCACTTCCTGTTTGTTACACAGATAGCTAAAGAGCCACCCCCTCTGAGGGAAATTCCACCTTCCTGCAACCCTCTCACTGCTGAGATTATTAAGATGGGTCTGGAGAAGGAGCCTGTGCAGAGAGCATCTGCATCTGAACTGAAAGCTAAGGCCAGTGCTGCACTGGAAGAAGGTAGAAGTGCCCTGTCCCTAAAGCTCCTGGTCCCTGCTGGTGAAGCAGCCAGTCCCTGGTGGTGTCAGGGACCCTGTGGGAAGTGCCAGCAGGTTTTACTGCTCAGTGCATCCCTCTCACAGGCTGCAGCACTGATGGGTATTTTTAATTGATAGCTTTGCCCACACCCGGGTGTTTCTCACCCAAATAAATTAAAATTTCCTGTGTGCTGTCACATGCTCTTCCCTCTTTCTGTGTGAAGTGGGTGATGTTGTGTGGGTTAAGGTGTCTGCTGTGCCTGGGCTCCTAGGCAGCCAGAGAATCAGCTGCACCCAGGGAGCTGGAGCCTGGGATGCAGAGAGACTGAGAGCAGAGGTTTATTGCATCGTGGCCTGTGCTGACCCTCATACTCGTGGTCCAGCCTTGCCTCTGAGACTATCCACAATTTATTTCAGCTTCATCCTGCTGAAAGGTTCTGTGATAAAGCCAGACTCTGTGGAAGTGGTCTGGCTTTGTCTGTCAAAGATGCTGGGTGGTTTATGGCAAGCTACAGTTAAAAAACTCTTATTGTGAGGGAAATACTTTATTATTTTTTCTTTATTTGATAATATTTATGTGCTTTTTGTCTTTGTAGTGGGAGGTGTGACAAGCCCCTGGAAGGGTGAATACAGAGAGCCTCGACACTTCTCTTTGAACAAAGAAAACAACCCACAGACATCCCTGTCCCCCCCAGTGAGCCCAGTGTCCGAGACTGGTTCTGACCCCAAACTGCCTGTCAAAGTCTCTTGTGTGAGCCCAGTCCCACCCCCCCCATCTCTGGAGCAAACAGAGGAGCTCGAGGGGACGCCTTGGAACGTGTGCAAGGAGGTACCAGAGACCTGGGACCCTCCACCTCTCTCCTCAACTCCTCTGCCCCTGAAGAGCTGCAGCCACGTGGAGAGAGCAACAACCATTTCAGAGCAGGAGCTTCAGCAGCTGGAGATTGGTAAGAGGGGGGCTGTGCAGGGATTCATCCTCTGCCTGAGGGGGGCTGAAGATAGAGCTGCTTTCTCTTGCCTCTTGGCAGTTACTGCTGGGGTTGGAGCTCGGATGTCACTTTGTTTGTAGTTCCTCTCTCGTTACACAAATTGCTCAGTCTTCCCTTAAATTACCCAAACCAGTCGTTCTTAGCCAACTAAATACACCCCAAAGGTAGTGGCCAGGATTTCCTTCCACTCCTGAACAGGAGAGTGAACTTGTGTGAGAGCTGCAGGAACCTCTCAAAGACCTTGTGCTCATGTGCACCATGTAAACAGGGTCTGCAGCTCCAGCTTCAGCTGGGATTCTAGGGTTGCAAACATAATTCTTTTAATAAAGGGATAAGGCTGTTGGGTGGGAGATGTCAAACAGAGCAGTGTGGGTAACATCAGTCCACAAGTGTTTTGTTATAGGCATTGAGGAGAAGCTTCTCTGGTGTGAGGGTGTTGGAGCCTGGCCCAGGCTGCCCAGAGAGGTTGTGGAGTCTCCTTGTCTGGAGAGATTCCAAAGGGGCCTGGACATGATGCTGGGCCCCCTGCTCTGGGGGAGCTGCTGGAGCAGAGGGGTGGGACCAGATCATCTCCAGAGGTCCCTTCCAACCCCACCATGCTGGGATTCAGTGACTGGAACACCCAGAGCCACCAGGCAGGGAGTTTGGTTACAGCAGCAATCCAGAATTTGTCAGCCAGCCCTGGGAAAATCAGTGAAGTGCTGATGCAGTTCCACCGCCCCAGTGGAACTCAACCCTTCCCTTTTTTTATCCCATAATTTCTGGTCTTTGTAAACAAATGGAAAACTTCAAGCTAGAAAAGAAAGTGTCTTGATACATAGCTTGTCCCAGCAGTGAGTGGCACTTGAGGGATTGCTGAGAGTCCCCGAGTTTGACCCTTCCCTGGCTTTGGTGTGGCTGGATCTGCAGTGGGGGCTGGGGGGGCTGTAACAGGCAGAACTGGGAGATGCTGGGGGCTGGCCCTGTCTCTGCTGTTCTGCACAAGTCCTCTGTCCATCCTGGCTCCATTTCCCTGTTTTCACAGGGGTGGCTGTAGCCTCTACTCAGCAGAGGACTTGGGTGTTTTATGGACACAAATATCAGTGGTCATTGGATAATGCTGAAGAAGCTTTGGGTATTAATTGCAGTAACTGTGAGCAGAGCAGGGAGGCACGAAGGGCAGCACTGAAATGTCCTCCCTCTCTTTCCTTTGGCTTACAGAACTGTTTCTGGACAGCCTTTCCCAGCCTTACTCCCTGGAGGAGCAAGAACAAATGCTTTCCTGCCTCAGCATCGACAGCCCCTTCGTGTCAGATGCCAGTGAGAAGGTACCAGTGGTAGTGGGGATACTGGGGGGTGGGGGGTGACCACCTCTGGGACACTGGGAGCTGTGACCAGTGGACATCTGGAGTTTCTCAGCTTTGCTGCTGCTTTTTGACACCCAGTTTTCTGGAGGGTACCTTGGGAAGAAATCCTTGTTCGTGGGTGTTTAGGCTTGGAGTTGCTCTTTAGCTCTCTGTCCAGTGGGGATCCCTTTGGTCCTGCTGCTCTCCTCTGCTCTGCACTCACAGTGAGCATCAAGTGTGTGGAGCTGGAAAGCCTCAGCAGCTTTGCCCCTCTCTGCAGAAGCAAGAAGTGGTGGGTGTAGGAGCTGCACTGAGTTGGCCCAAGTGTCTCCACAGCAACAGCCACAGAAGGGATGTTTAAGGAGAGACATGGAACAAGGCAGAAGAACAGAGCCCCTGCTCTTGGGTATCCATTCCCAGCCTATGCATCTGTTCTCCATGAACTTCTTTTAACCCGTTCATATTAATGACCTCCAGAGTCTAAGTTACTTAAATCCTAAACTGAATGAATTCTGTTTGCTCTATCTCTGGTGTTCCTGAGGCTGGGAACACCCCTGAGAAAGGCTGAACCAGGGGAGGACACAAGCCCTGTCCTGCCTGCCATCTGCAGAAGTCCTTTCTGACTGGGGTCACCTCTGCTTCCATTTCTGCTGCTCCCCTCAGCCTGGCCTGGCTCTCTGAGGAGTGGGCTGACCCACAGCAGTGGGGTCTGTAGTTGTTCATGTCCAGTTAACTGCTTTTCTTGGGTGTCCCTGGTCACTTACTGACATTAGAATTTTATCTGATGCTTTATTCTCCTCTCACCCAGTACAAGAAAACCCTCATTTCTCAGCCAGCTCTTCATCTGATTATTGATTTGATTATTAAGAATATTTGTTACATCTGCAAACAGTTTCACTGCTATTCTGGTGTCACCTGCTCTAGATGATCCTACTCCAGCAGGGGGGTTGGACTAGAAGATCTTTTGAGATCACTTCCAGCCCCTGATGTTCTGTGATTCATCCCCTTTTCTAGAGGGCAGGGAAATGTTGGATGACTCCAGGCCCAGCCTTGATCCCTGTGGATTTCTACTTCTTTCTTCCTGAGGTTATTTTAATGAGCCTTTGACAATCTTGTGCTTAACTTCTGCAGAACTCCATGAAGGCTTCTCATAGCTTGAGGGACACGATGAGCTCTGGGATTCATTCCTGGAACAGCCAGGCAGATGGACAGAGCTTCAGCTGGAACAACCTGCTGAGCCGCAGCCGGCACACGGACACCCCCAGTTACTTCAACGGTGAGTCAGCTCCTAAAGGGTGGGAATGGTGGTGTGAGTGTCTGCAGGGCCTGGGGTAGGGAGTCTGAGGGCTTCTTTATCCTTCAGTTGCTGTGTCAGCACAGACTCTCCTAAAAGCACACGAGTTGTAAAGAATCATGGAATCATAGAATTATTTAAGATCATTGAATCCAACCCATCCCTGCCAGGGCACCACTGACCCCTGGCCCTCAGCACCACATCTCCACACCTTGGGAACCCCTCCAGGGATGGGGACTCCACCACTGCCCTGCCCAGCCTGGCACAGCCCAAAACAGCCCCAAACACCAACAAATTGTTCCTCAGCTCCAAACAAAACCTCCCCTGGGGCAACTTGAGGCTGTTTCCTCTTGTCCTGTTGCTTCTTCCTTGGGAGAAGAGCCCGACCCCCCCTGGCTCCAACCTCCTTGCAGGGAGTTGTGCAGAGCCAGAAGGTCTCCCCTGAGCCTCCTTTGCTCCAGGCTCAACCCCCCCAGCTCCCTCAGCTGCTCCTCACCACACTCCTGCTCTAGACCCTTCCCCACCTTTGTTGCCCTTCTCTGGACACGCTCCAGCCCCTCAAGGTCCTTCTGGGAGTGAGG
>VYZX01011683.1:100809-113410 GCA_013401335.1 Brachypteracias leptosomus
AAAATCCAGATCCAGTTACTCAGTGGAGAAAACTTACACATCAGGGATTTCCACAGGACGAAGGTGGGAGACATTGCCACTGGGATAAGCAGCCAGGTGAGACACGGAGCTGGGTCCTGCATTTTGTCTTTGCTTTCATAGAATCACAGAATCATTTAGGTTGGAAAGGACCTCTAGGATCAGCAAGTCCAACCTTTGTCTGACGTCTCCCTGACCTCCAGACCATGTCCCAAAGCACCACATCTACTTGTCTTTTGAACCCCTCCAGGGATGGGGACTCCAGCACCTCCCTGGGCAGCCCCTTTCAGTGCCTGACTATTCTTGCAGCAAAGAACTTCTTCCTAATGTCCAATCTAAACCTCCCCTGGTGCAACTTGAGGCCATCCCCTCTTGTCCTGTCATTAGTTCCTTGGGAGAGGAGCCCAACCCCAGCCTCACCACAACCTCCTTTCAGGTAGTTGTAGAGAGCAATGAGGTCTCCTCTCAGCCTCCTCTTCTCCAAGCTAAACAATCCCAGTTCCCTCAGGTGCTCCTTACACAACATGTTCTCCAGACCTCTCACCAGCCTCGTTGCCCTTCTCTGCACCCTCTCCAGCCCCTCAATGTCCTTCTTATCCTGTGGTGCCCAGAACAGGACCCAGTGCTCAAGGTGAGGTCTCACCAGTGCCCAGTCCAGGGGCACCATCACCTCCCTGCTCCTGCTGCTCACACCAGTGCTGGTACAGGCCAGAATTTCTTCATAATGCCTTAAAACCAGTGACCCATAAATCCACTTAGGGATCCTAATGACACATCCAGTGACATTAACTTCAGTGCTGCAGTTGTGAGTGTGATACCAGAAGCTGTTCTCTGAATCACAAGCTGTTGCTAATGGCCACAGGGACCACAAGGATCTCCATCTTAGACAGTACCTGAGCTGCACCTTAAAAATCCTTCTCCTTGCCTGTAAAGATGAATTCCTTCCCCTCTCCCTCAAGAAGAATCACTGCATGTCTTCACCCAGGGCAGTGGTACCAGCCCAAGGCAGGGGGCTGTGCTTGGCTGGGCTGCTCCTCACATGTTAGGCTGGAGGAGCTGTTGGCAGCTCCATGAACCTCACTGTGGGCTCTTTGGCAGCCCCTGAAAGAGACTCCTGAGTGTCTGAGGGCCTGTGACTCACAGAGTGTGAAATGTGGGGATCATCTCTGAGCAGAGAGGCTGCGGAAGCCCAGAAAACGTTTGAGTGGTGTCAGTTCTCTTTGGGGTACTTGGTTTTCTTGGATATCACAAAGCAAAATATCACCAGCCTGCAGAGGAACCCAGCATAGGCTGCTCAGGAGTCACTAGCAATGGTCAGAATCATAAAATCATAGAATGTTTGAGGCTGGAAGGGACCTCTAGAGTCATCTGGTCCAACCTCCCTACACCAGCAGGGACATCTCTACCTAGGGCAGGCTGCTCAGAGCCCCAGCAAGCCTGACCTTGAAGGACTCCAGGGATGGGGCCTCCACCCCCTCTCTGGGCAGCCCATTCCACTCATCTATCACCCTCATGTTAAAGAACTTTTTTCTAATCTCCAGCCTAAATCTCTCCTTTCCCAGCTTAAAACCATCACTCCTGGTCCTGTCATTACAAACCCTTTTGAACAGACCTTCCCCTGCCTTCCTGGAGCCCCTTCAGGTCCTGGAAGGTCACTCTAAGGTCCCCCTGGAGCCTTCTCTTCTCCAGGCTGAACAGCCCCAACTCTCTCAGTGTCTCCACCCCAGAGATGCTCCATTCCCCTGAGCATTTTGGTCCCTCCTCTGGCCACGCTCCAATCTGTCCCCATCCTTCTGGTGCTGGGGGCTCCAGAACTGGACACAGCTCCAGGTGAGGTGTCCCCAGGGCAGAGCAGAGGGGCAGAATCCCCTCTCTGGATCTGCTGCCCACAGTTCTTTTGATGCAGCCCAGGCTGGGATTGCTTGAGTGAGACAATTCAGCAGCAGGGTGGATGCTCCCAAGTCCAGTTTCTGAGGTGCTTTCTCACCAGGGGAGGTCAGGATGTCCCTGCCAAGCAGGAGGAGCTTTCCTTGCCTTGGGGAGCTGCTGGGGTGGGTGGAGGGGCAGTATGTTTGACAGAGGATTGAAGTGCCACTGAGATCTGTTTGTTCTGCCCCCCAGATCCCAGTCCCTGCCTTCAGCCTGGTCACTAAGGAGGGGCAGCCAGTCCACTACGACATGGAGGTGCCCGACTCGGGAATCGAGCTGCAGTGCACCCTCGCCCCCGACTGTGGTGTCAGCTGGACGTGGAGGGTCAAGCACGGGCAGCTGGAGAACAGGCCATGAACCAAGTCCTGCTCTGGAGGTTTTCTTACCTTGTTGAAAGAAGGAATTGCAAAAGCTTCCACCCACCCCTGCCATGGAGCACCACGTGCAGTTGCAGGTGTTTTGTGCTGTAGGATAGGGCTCAGCAGCTCGCTGAGCCTCACTTCTGTTGGCTGTTCTGACCCGGTTCCAGGACACATCCTGAGCTTAGATGTTCCCCAGAGCAGTGGGAATGACTCGTGTTGGGGGCGAGGGGTAGGTTGAGCTTGAGGACGGTGGGTGGAAATTCCTGCTTTTCAGAGGAATGTGATTGTGCTTTTCAGGAGAAGAGGGGGATTGGGTGAGAACTCCTGTTGCTTGGCCCCCATGGTGAACTGGGGGTGCTGGGCTGGCCCCGAGGAGGAGGTTGGGTCTGTTGAGTGCAGCTGTGGTTGGTTGTGTGAGGGGAGCTGGCTGACTCCCTTTGAGCTGGAGGACAAACTGAATGTTTCTGGAGGCTTTGGGTAGCATCAGCTCTACCTCAAGCCTTTTGCCTGGGGAAAATCAACAGCAGTAACTGGCTGGGTTCTTGGTTTCACCTCCCACCCTTCCCCGCAGACGCTTCCTTCCTGAATCAGAAGAGAACTTTGTTCCCAGAAAGAGCTTTGCTTGCAGCTCTCATCTTCAGGTCTCCTCCCAGCTCAGGAGCTGCTGCTCGCTCTCTGGTGCTGCTGCCAAGGTTGTCTGGCAGGTGGGGCAGGGGGAGGGTTTGGTGTTCACTGGTGGGCAGGGCAGGGGGGTTCTGTTCCTCCACCCTCTTTCCACCTCTGACTTGGGACTTCACGTGAACCATCCCGTCCAGGCAGCTCCCTCTGGGGGAGGAAGGGATGGTGGTTCAGGCAGCTCAGACAAGGTCTGAATTTTGCTGCAGCATTTATAGAAACCTGAGTGGTGGCTGTGGCTTTGGCCACTGGAGACCAGTGTCCCAGCTCTGCCTCAGAGCCCAGCCCATCAGCAGCACCCAGCCTGGCAGGAGGCTTCACCTGCTCCCCCCACATCAGAAAACCAGTGATGGAGCAATGGGCAGCTGGGCCAGAGCTCCTTGGGCTTTGAACGTTTTTGTACCAGTTTGTGAATTGTTTGGGGTGTGCTGCAGCTGCAGGGTCGGGTGTTGCCAGCCCTCTGTGACCCAGGGCAAAGCCAGGGTGAGCTGAGCTGGGGGGAGCTTGCTCAGGCCTCAAAGTCCTTGTCTCCTGGAAATCATGGTCACTTGGTGATGTGTGGCAGCTCTTCCAGAGCCCTGCAGCTGCAGTGACCTGGAGCAGGCACTGTCCTCACCCAGATGGAGCAGAGGCAGCTCCAGAGGGCAGGGGCAGCTCCGTGCTGGTTCTGAGGGACACGGAGGGGCAGGAACTTTGGCAGTTTTCTCAAGTGAAGTTCACTCTGAAAGTAGCCAGGGAAAGTTGGACTCTGGGCCTCCCTTTTTGAGGCTTGATGCTCTTTCCCTGTGGTCTCCCAGGACATCAGCTGGTTCTGATACCCTGGGCAGGGACGTCCCTGAGCAGAGAACTGAAGTTGTGATGTAACAGAAAAGTGGAACTCTTGAAGAAAAATTAAACCCGTCACCACTATGGGTGTAGTTTTTATAGCACTTTTTGTTCTGAAGCACTTAATACGTTGTCCAGAATAGGCACCTAATTCTGTCAGAAATGCCACATTAAGAGTCCTTTTAGTAAACAATTAGCACATTTCACAGTCTTCCAGGAAGGAGTGGGGGGAATGGGGAGGTTGGCTCCACTTCTATTTCTCAGATGCCTTAAATGACAAGCCCTGGAGCAGGAGGGACCCAGATGCCTCCTCAGGGTTCCCAGGAGCTCCCAAGCACACGTTGAGTGCACCAACCAACCTCCCCACCCTGGCACCCTTCCCAGGCTCCCTCTGAGTGGTGGGGGGGGAGGAGGAGGAGGAAAACCTGTTGGTTGTTTCTAAGAAGAGTCTGTGGGTGATGTGTCAGTGTGACACACAGTTGGAGATGTGTCAATACAAAGCCTGCTCTGTTCCCTTCTCCAAGGCCACCTCCCGTGGCTCTCTCAGTCTGCAGAGCACTCCCATGGCCAGGGTTGGCCCTTGGTGTTGGACTCGAGTCCTGCTGAGCAGCAGGGTGGGATCAGCAGCCCTCTGGCTACAGGACTTGTGAGCTTTACCTTTCATCTATAGCATTAATGTTATCTCAGGCCACCCACACGTGTGGGTGAGAGACAGGAAACCCCTGGAGAGCCTCGTTGGGTCAATGGAGGTGCCCACATCTCCTGTACTCACACCAGCATTAGCCACTCTCTCCATCCTGTGCATGTTGTTCTAAACTTTGGGTCCTGTTTTGCTGCCAGCTCAAGTGAGAAGCTGAGGCTGCAGATCCCACCCACCAGACCTGCTGGGTGCCCATGGAGTGAGCTGTGCTCTCAGCAGCCTCACCTGGCACCACAAACCACTGGTGCTTCCCTACCCTGCTGACATGTGGGTCTCCTCCCAGGAGCATCTCCAGGGCTTTCATGGTTTTGAGATCTCCGTGACTCTCTTGTGCTGCCAGGACAGTTTCCTCATAATTTAGCTGGTTGGTTTTGCTGTGACCAGCATAAAAATCTCAGCTCCCAGATCCAGGCTGGCTGTGCAGTACTGGCAGAAGAGAGTCAGGAGAGCTTTTTGTTATCCATGTTAAAATTTGGCTGGAATTGTGTCTAACAACATGAGTCGTTAGGATGGGACCCCGGTTCAGGGGAGGGAGGACTAAGAGGAGGAGGAGGGGTAAACTTAGATGGCTCTTGTCGTGTAGCTCCATCCGAAAGTCTGGACAAATCAGTTGGCAAAGTTGGGCTGGGCAATGTGGGAGGGCAAGGGGCTGACTGGCATGTATTGACCCAATGACACTTTATAAACTGTGAGTTCTTGAAGTTCACGTTTTGGACCTGTGTTTTCCCAGGGAAAAACAAAAATAAAGATGGAAAAAAAAAAAGATTCTTTGTTCTCATGGCTGGTGGCTTGGTCTGTTGTCCCAGAGAACAGACAGTGGTGCTGAAGGGGGCATTTGAGGAAGGGGAGCCTGGTCTGGTTGGACCCCACCGTGTATCACCCGAGTTTCTGGGGTTGTGAAGAGGCAGCAGCACCTTTGATAGATCTGAGCTAAACGTGCTGGAATCTGTTATCAGGTAGATCCTCCATTGCAGGGGGATTTGCTTTACTGGGAGCTGCTGAGTCTTGGGAAAAGTAGGTCTGGGATGCAGAGGGAGGTGGGCAGATGGAGCTCTGGAGATGGGCCCACGCCTGTCAGCGAGTGCTGGGCTGGCTGCTGGGGCAGGAGCTGCTGTCTCCACTTGGGTGCCTTTCTGGTGCCTCCACCAACGCTGTGGAGCAGGGGAGGGCTGGGGGCAGAGCCCAGGAGTGTGGCTGGGGACACGGCACCCCCAGATGGAAGCTGGGCTGTTACCATGTAGGGGTATCATCATGTACCAGTGTTTGTGCTGCCCACAAAAAGAAGGTGGGTGTTTTATCACTAGGCTTCCCTGCAAAGATACCCATCAGCACCGGGGAGCACTGGGCCAGCCCTTCTCTCTGGGGCCAGCAGCTCTGCAGAACAGCTTGGGTTGGGCTTTGCTCTGGACTCAGCCTCTCTCTGAGTCCTCTGCTCCTCCACACTGGGGATGGCAGGAGCCAGGGGCCTCCCCACCTGGGTTGCCCAGCAGAGATAGAATCATTTAGGTTGGAAAAGACCTCTGGGACCATCAAGTCCAACCCTCAGGTGCCTGAGAAGACCTCCAGATCCCCTGAGAGACACTTGTAGTGGGTGGGACTGCCTCTTGGAAGAGCTGCAAGTCCTGGCTCTTCCCTTCCCTTGTCCTGTGGCACTCTCCTGCCTCAAGTTCTCACCCCTCAGATCACCTCTGGAAGGAGCTGCAGGGCTGAGCAGAGCCTTGAAATTGCAGTCATAGGCAAGCTGGAAACATCTTGCATTTATAAATGGTCAAAGGAGCATGGTCACTGCTCCTGGCAGCTGTGCCTTACACAGGAGTGCATGTGTAGACAGGAGCTTCTGCATAGAAGCATAGAATCATGGAATAATGTTGGTTGGAAAAGACTCTAAGGTCAGGAAATGACCTGATGAGCTTAAGCTCATCAAGTCCAACCATTCCCCCATCCCTGCCAGGGCACCACTAACCCCTGGCCCTCAGCACCACATCTCCACACCTTGCAAACCCCTCCAGGGATGGGGACTCCACCACTGCCCTGCCCAGCCTGCCACAGCCCAAAACAGCCCCAAACACCAACAAATTGTTCCTCAGCTCCAAACAAAACCTCCCCTGGGGAAACTTGAGCCCCTTTCCTCTTGTCCTGTCCCTTGTTCCTTGGGAGAAGAGCCCGACCCCACCTGGCTCCAACCTCCTTGCAGGGAGTTGTGCAGAGCCAGAAGGTCTCCCCTGAGCCTCCTTTGCTCCAGACTCAACCTCTCTCAGCTGCTCCTCACCACACTCCTGCTCTAGACCCTTCCCCAGCTTCGTTGCCCTTCTCTGGACACGCTCCAGCCCCTCAAGGTCCTTCTGGGAGTGAGGGCCCCAAATCTGGCCCCAGGATTCGAGGTGTCATCTCCCCAGTGCCTCCCTCCCATGCCAAGTCCCACCCCTCTCACAGGCAGGAGCTTTATCCTTAGTCATTTTATTATCAGTTCTGCTTTGGACTAAACAAGCCTTTGGTATATAAAAATAATGTATACAAATTAGCAGTTAATGTTTTACATCTCTGGCTTCAAGGCATTTATAACTTACACATTCCTTTGCCTCTGGCCCCCTCGGAGCTGCGGGGGGGGCACGGGGCCGGTTGGCACGGAGCTGGGTGGCATTTAGCATCCTAATTACAGCAGGGAGCGGGCGCGGCTCCGCCAGGGGCGGGGACTCCCCGGGGCAAGAGCTGGGCCAGGGAGCCCGACCAGGGGGCGAGGGGGCCCTTCTGCCAAGCTAATAAACGAGCGGGTTAATTGCAACAGCGCCGGGGTTGGGTCTAGCGGTGGGACGGGGGAGGATCCAGTGCATCATGTCGAGGTTTGCGCAGGTCGCTGGGCTCTGTCCTGTGTGATTGCAGCAGTTTGGGGGTCGGGGGGGGGTCATGGAGGGGCTGAAGCTGCCCAGGACCTGCTGCTGCCTCCTGCTCCCCCAGGGAGCTGTTGCCTCCAAGGGGCTCCAGCCCCGACAGCGGAGGGGGGGGTGCTGGGGAGGCAGAGGCGGGTACCACCTGCAGAGACTCCGGGATAATCGATCCCTGCCCCTGCTGCTGATGGTTGGAGCTACGGGGAGGAACAGCCCGATGCTGCTCACCGCAGCCTTAGGACCTGGGGAGACCCTGTACGTGGGACTCTAGGTGGGTGTTCCAGCCCCTGCTGCTGTAGCACGGAAAAATTTTAAGGAAGACTTAGAAAATCCCTGTAAAATAGCACCCCTGCCAGCTCCTGGGCTCCGGGAAGTGCCCAGGGTGGGATCTTTGCAGCAGGCTGGCGATGCAGCCGGAGCCTGCTCGGCTCTGCAGCAGAGGAGAAGATGGGGCTGAAGGAGATGGGGGAGATGTGCAGGGGCCGCTGCGGGGCTGGCCAACAACCCCCTCCCCTCCCGCAGCGGGAAATCAAAGGCACCAGCAAGCTGAGGAGCGGCGCCCACCCGAGCCCAGCGCTGACCCCGCGACGGGCGGGCAACGGAGCAGCTCTGGGGCGGGGATGGGGCAGCCCCTCCTTTCCTTCCAGCACAAGTTGGGGCCCATTCTGTGCTCCCCCCTCCCCGCTCGTACCCAGGAGGGTCCCCCAGCCCTGGCAGCCCAGAGGGGAGCTCAGAGGCAGGGCTAAGCAAGCGCCGGGGGGGTCCCTGCGCCGGACCCAGGGGCATGCAGGGCGGCTGCCGGGTCGCCGAGCGGCTGGAGGGGCCGGGGGCGAGCACCGTCTCTCAGCCCCACGGCACCCCAGGCCGGCGGGTCGGTCTCCTGGGGTCCCACCTGCGTCGGGAGGACGGTCCCGGCCCGGCCCCGGCGGCTGCAGGGGCGGTGCCGGTCACAGCGCGATGTCCGACGTCGCCTGCAGGCTCTGCCCCGCCGCCCGCTTCTTGGCGCTGCCGCGGCCCTTGTCCACCCGCCGGTACGGGTTGTTCCGCAGGTCTGCACCGGAGAGCACCGAGCCCGGGTCAGCTCCTGCCCCTCCTCCCCGCGGGGGAGCCCCCCAGCACCCCGGGGTCACCGCGGTGAGGGACAGGGATAGAATGTATTGGGTGGGAAGGGACCTCCAAAGCTCATCTGGTCCAACCCCCTACAATCAGCAGGGACATCTCTACCTAGGGCAGGTTGCTCAGAGCCCCATCAAGCCTGACCTTGAATGTCTCCAGGTTTGAGGCCTCCACCACCTCCCTGGGCAACCTGTTCCAGTGATCAGCCACCCTCCTATTAAAGAACTTTTTCCTTATGTCCAACCTAAATCTACCCTTTTCCAGCTTAAAACCATCACCCCTCGTCCTGTCACTACAAACCCTTGAGAACAGATCCACCCCCACCTTCCTACAGGCCCCTTTCAGGTATTGGAAGGTCATTATAAGGTTCTCCCGGAGCCTTCTCTTCTCCAGGCTGAACAGAAGGATGCTCAGGAGAAGCCCGACCCAGCACACACAGAGACAGGAGCAGCAGCTATGAACACCCGGCCCATGGGACATGGTCCCGTGGGTCTTTTGTTGCCCAGCCCTGATGCTCTGGTGCCCCCGGGGTTGGCAGCGTGGGCAGAGTCCGGCTGATCACCTACACAGCCAGAGGTGACCGTGGGCCCAGGAGCCCAGGAGGGTGGCAAGATCTGGGCACCCTGGTCTGTGCCATGGCCCCACCCCGAGCCCCCACGTTACCTACAGAGGACTCTCCTCGTTGAAGCTCACGTCGCAGAAGAGCCGAGACGAGCGCTTGCCCGTCCGGGCCGTGAAAGGAACAGTTTTCAGAGCTGAGCAGAGCAAGGCAGAGAGCAGCGAGGAGGAGGAGGAGGAGGAGAAGGAGGAGGAGGAGGAGGAGAAAGAAGCAGAAGAGGAGGAAGAGCATGAGACAGGGCAGAGAGTGCTCGGCAGCTTTCCCGCGTGGGACAGAAGGTGCTACAGGTGGGTTTGGTCCCTGTGATGGGGCTCCTCCAGCTCCGGGCTGTGACAGCCCCCCCAGACCCCACCACTGAGGGTGCTGCAGGGAGGGACACCAGCCACTCACCTGAGATGATGTCCTCGATGGCCCCGTCTTTCCCTTCGTAGATGAGCGGCTCCTTCACCATCTGCTTCTTCTTCAGCTCGGCGATCATGTCCATCTGCTGCCGCTTGGCTCTCTGGGTGGGCAGCTGAGGTTGGGGACAGCACAGGGTGAGGGGGTGACCTCCTGCCCCACCTGAAGGAGATGTGGTGGCCCCACCTTCGCTGCCCTCCCAGCTCCCCCTCCCCAGGACCTGTCCTGCCCTTCCCCACCACGCAGCCCTCTGGGCAGGGACACGAGGGGCACCTTCACCTCAGGCTGGTCCTCGCTGCCAGGGGAGCCCGATTCTGCCACTTTGGTCGCAGCCTCTTGTTTCTTCCACAGCTCGATGTCCTGCTCTGCTTTCTTGGGAGAGGGGCAGGGAGGGTGTGTTGAGCCAGGGGGTCCTGTTGCGGGACCAGAGCCCCCCGCATCCTCCCCTCAAAAGCTCCCAGCTCACCCCAGCCCAGCTCCAGCATCTCCAACCACCTGAAGGGCAGCCCCAAGTCCCAGGGTCTCTGCACCATCAGCCCCCAGCCCCGTGTGTGGCTTTTGCTGGTTACTCCAAGGTGGGGTCAGACTCCCCCCCAAACCCCAAATCCCCTCCCGAGCCCCAGAAACAGGACCCTCCTCCTCCCCTCCTACCTTGTAGGCTCTGATGAAACGCATGAACACGGGGAAGAAGGTGGTGGGGGGACTGGTCTTGGGGTTCTCACCAAAATACTCCACGGCCGACTCATAGGCCTCCTGCAGGCAGAGACACCCCAATCGGGGGGGCTGGGGCTGGGCACCAGTGCCCCATCACCCACCACATCCTTCCAGCCCCTCCCACCTCGCCACCTTCTTCCACATCCCCCCACATGGGCTCCTGGCTCTCCTGCTGGAGCCACGTCCCACCCAGAGCCTCTCCCACGGGGCAGAGGGCACCCAGAGAAGTCCCCACGCAGGAATAGGGGGGGCCCAATCCTGCCCCACCCACCCCCAGCACCCACCTTGGCGGTTTTGCTGTCAGCCTGCAGCTTCTCCATCACCTCCGAGTTGACCTTGAGGAAATCCTTGAGCACGGGGCTGTCGTCCTGCCGCATGAACTCCTTGCGGGTCAGCTCCATGCCCTGCTGCAGGCTCTGCACGTCCTGCAGCACCCCCTCCAGGGACACTGCGGGGACAGCCACCAGCACCGGGTCAGGGGATGGCTCCAGAGCCCCCAGCCCAGCCAACCCCCCCCACCCGGTGCCCGTGGGCGCTACCTGTGCCCGCCTTGTCCAGGAAGTGCAGCTCGGTGTGGAAGCCGGTGAGCTCTGGGTACTTCTCCGTGATCACCCGCACCAGGTAGTGCAGCAGCGTCTGCTTGCGGTCCGTCGACTTCATCTCCAGCAGCTGGGAGACAGCGTCAGCACCGACCCGTGTCCCACTGCCCCACCTCACCCCTGCTCAGGGCAGGCTCTGGTGGCCCAGCATCCCCCCATCCCCACCTGGTCCCTGCATCTCTCCATCCCCAACCGGTCCCTGCATCCCTCCACCCCTGGTGGTCCCTGCATCCCTCCATCCCCACCCACTCCCTGCCTCCCTCCACCCCCAACCAGTCCCTGCATCCCTCCATCCCCAACTGGTCCCTGCATCTTTCCATCCCCATGGCTGTTCCCATCTTCCTCCATCCCCACAGCTGCTCGCTGCAACCCTCCATATCTAGTCTCCTCATCCTTCCAACCCCACAGTTGGTTCTTGTGTATCTCCAGCCTTAAAGCGCTAAAGTTCCTCCCCACACATCTCCAACCTTACAGATGGTTTCTTCATCCCTCCATCCCCACAGCTGATTCCTGACTCCATCCATCACTATAGCTGGTCCCTGCATCCCTACAGCTGCTCCTTATGCCTCTCCAAACCCTAGAGATGACTCCTGCATCCCTACAGCTGCTCCTCATGCCTCTCCAAACCCTATAGATGACCCCTGCATCCCTACAGCTGCTCCTCATGCCTCTCCAAACCCCAGAGATGGTCCCTGCATCTCTATAGCTGCTCCAAGCCCTGTTCCTACATCCCTCCATCCCCCCAGCAGGTTCCCATGTCCCTCCATCTCCACAGCTGGTCCCTGTGTCCCTCCATCCCCGGGCAGTGACAGGGACACTGGGGCCCTACCGCATCCAGGCTCTGCAGGCGGAACCCATAGGCTGCCCCGCGCTTGCTGCTGTTCATGTAGTTCCCGAAGGCCAGAACGATCTGTGGGGACACAGGGGCTCAGGGACATGGCTGGGACACCCCGNCAGCAGCTGGGCCGTGTCGCTGAAGTTGCCCAGGAAGATCATGACGTTCATGCGCTCGGCCAGGCGCGGGATGCGGCTGAAGCGCAGCAGGAACTGGTCCTCGTCCGACAGCTCCTCCAGCGGCTGCTGCTCCCGCTCGAACCTCCCGATCAGCGTCCGCTCGTACTCCGTGGGCAGGAACCGCAGCAGCAGCTCCAGGAAGTCGAGGCTCAGGGCTTGCTGGTCATAGCTGCAGGTGGTGGGAAACCCCCAGCGCCCTCAGACCCTGCAGCAGGTCCCTCAAGCCCCTGGCACCCATGGATGGTTCCCATCTCCATGCCTGGTCCCCACCTCCCTCCATCTTTTCGTATCTGGTCCCTGCATCCCTCCATCCCCACAGCTGGTGCCATCGCTCCTCCAACCCCAGCACACCCCAACCATCCTGACCCCTTGGCGTAGCTGGGTTTGCACCCGACCTCCTCCTGATCTTCTCCCAGCCTCCTCCTGACCTTCTCCCAACCTTCTGCCAACCTTCTCCTGACCCTCTCCCAACCTCCTCATGATCTTAGAATCATAGAATCATAGAATGTTTTAGGCTGGAAGGGACCTCTAGAGGTCATCTGGTCCAACCTCCCTACACAAGTAGGGCCCTTCTCCCAACCTTCTCCCAACCTTCTCCTGACCCTCTCCCATCACTGAGGGGACACTCACGTCTCGATGGCCGTGCAGATGTCATGGATGCTGCGGCCGCCCTTGCGGAGGGTGATGGCCAAGTTCTTGGCTCGGTTGGACTCCATGAGGGTGACCTTGCTGGGAGCCTTCTGCGT
>VYZX01011683.1:128197-140937 GCA_013401335.1 Brachypteracias leptosomus
TATTTACCTTGTAATTATTTTTTTATTTTTTACCCTTTTTTTTTTCATTTTTTATTTATTTTATTTTTTATTTGATTTACTTTTAAATTTTATTTGATTATTTATTTTTTACTTTTATTTTACTTGAATTTTTCAATCTGATTGATTCTGGTTTACTGTTTATTTTTTACTTTCATTTTGGTTTACTTTGGCTTTTAATTCTGATTTATTTTATTCTATTTCATTATATTTTATTTTATTATTTTTTAAAGGCAGGGAGCTCAGCAGAGTGTGACCTGGGGCAACCCCCTGCACCCCCCTCACGGGGCTCCGGCCGCTCCCCTCCCCTCCCCGTGCCCAGTGGCTCCCACAGCTCCCAGTAACAGCTGTGGCTCCGAATGGTGCCCGGGACACTGAGCATGTGATTCTGCTCAGATTTGATGAGATTTGGTGGGATTTGGTGAATTTTACTGCATTTTGGTGAGATTTACTGAGATTGGGCAAGATTTGGTGCAATATACTGAGATCTGCTGAAGGTTCAGCCCTGAGGCGAGATCTGCTGAGGGGCAGGTGGAGGATGGACCCACACGTGGTCCTGGGCCCACCAGGACCCACCGTGGCCAGGACCCCCTCACAGCCCCAGGCCAGACGCCGGCGTTGCCTCATCCCTGTGGCCCTGGTGACACCTCCCGTTGGGCAAGACGAGGCTCTGGGCACCACAGGGACCAGGGGAACGTGCTGGGCCTGTTCTACCAACCCCAAACCCCGGCCAGGCCACACGGGCACCAGCTCCCGGGATGTCTTCGGCACGGGGCCACCTCATCCTCCTCCTCCTCCCATCATCTCCAGGGCTTTGGGAGGTTGGAGAGGAGCCGCGGGCACCTCGGTGGCACCGGAATCGGGGTCACCCACATATGGGCTCGCTCTGATTTTCCAAAGCTCAGTTTTGCCATTAAAAACTCTTAGTTTAATTAAATCTTTCAGCATCTCATTAAAGATTTTGTGTTTAATTCCCCGATCCGGATTGTTCTGGGAGGACACTTGGGGCCTACAGGAGAGCTGGGGAGGGACTGTTCATAGGGCTTATAGAGACAGGATGAGGGATAATGGGTTCAAACTGGAAAAGGGGAGATTTAGACTGGAAATTAGAAGGAAATTCTTCACACTGAGGGTGGTGAGACACTGACCCAGGTTGCCCAGGGGGGTGGTGGATGCTCCATCACTGGAGGAGTTCAAGACCAGGTTGGATGGGGCCTTGAGCACCCTGGTCTAGTGGGAGGTGTCCCTGCCATGGCAGGGGGGTTGGAACTGGATGATCTTTGAGGTCCAAACCATTCTGTGATTCTATGATGGGGACATGGCCACTCTGGAGCTGTCCCAGAGGTGCGCCCAGGAGGGCAGATGTCACCAGGACCATGTGTTAGGACCCGGGCTTTCACCCAGAGCTGTTCCATCCTAGGGATGGGTTCTGCAATGGAGCAGGAGGTCTGTGGGGACCTTTAAAGTCTGGAACCCCCCATGAGCATCCTGCCCACAGGCCAGGGGGAAGCCTGTGTGCTATCAGAGTACCCATGGTCATGCTGGCAACATCTTCTGACCACAGGTGGAAAAGGGTGCAAGGACCTGTCCTGGTGGGAAGCACCAGGGTAAGGATGCAGGAGGCAGCAGGGTAGGGATGCGCTATTTGGACACCCATGCAGGAGACCCAGCGTGGCCCAGGCCTGGTGGGAGATGGGTGCTAGGAGAGGTCCCAAGCTGCCTGCTGGGCCAGGCTTTGATCTCAAAGGTCCCACCAGGTCCCTCCTGGCTTGAGGTGGGATGTCCCATGTCAAGGTCAAGTGCAATCAGAACAGCAGGCAGGGCTGAGCAGGATGGGGTTGACATGGGGGACAGCTGTGGCTCCCCAGCCCCAGGAGAAGCAGGAATGAGGCCAATGGTACCATCTCCTGGCCATGGTGAGGGCTGCAATGGTGGGATGAAGGCCATGAAAGTAGGATGTGAAATGGAGGCCGTGCACTGGGTAGGACAGGGCTTGTTGTCCCCTGGACACGGGGAGGTGTTTCACAAGGGAGGTGGGGTTGGACTGATCCCTGTGATCATGATACCAAGCTGCAAAGAGGGAGCTTGGGGTGGTGGAGGTCCTTGGTGCAGGTTGGACAGAGTAGTCCTTGCACCAGCAATACCAGAACAACGAGGTGAGCAAGCACCGTGCTCAGCTCTTCTCAACCTCAGTGACTGAGATGCCTCCAGAGATGGGAGACCAACCAGAGTGCCTGTGGTCCCTTGGTGGGGCACTGCAGGGCTCTTATCTGCTCTTCTCTTGGGCCAGCCCTGCATGACCCATCCTTGGGGTGGTTGTTGAGCTCCTGTGACCACCTTTGGGAGGTGAGGACACTCTGCTTCACCTGGGGAGCTTTGCTGAGCTCCGAGTGCATCACAACTCAGGTGTTACTGATGTTCCTCCACCACTTAGACCTTCTCCATTCACCTGCCTTTGCAGCTGTTGCTACCAAGTCCTTGTACTTTCGTGTCTTCTCTCCTCCCACCACTTTTCTGGTGTTTGACTGGCAACACACGAAGGTTTTTATCTGACAATTTCAGTTCCGTGGTGGCCGTTCACTCCCTGCTATAATTGTCCTTAAAAAACATTCTAGAAATGACATGTTCAAATAATCGCCTTCAATATGTGCCCAGGGCTCATTTTTTTTTACATTAAGGTTGACCTCAGGCTTAGGTTTGGTTTGTTAATTTAATTTTACTGGAAAACATCCAAGCAGGACATTGAACTCTTCTGGTATGATGTCTTCTGGACATTGTACACTCCTGGATTTCCAGGTCCACCAGAAAATACTATTCCTTGATGTTGGAGCTACCCAGGCACTAGCTCCTCATCCAAATCCTAGTCCTAGATCGTGCAGCCCGGAATAAACCCAAGATGATCATTGTAACTTGGGCATTGGAGGATTAAGCTCCAGAAGCTTGAGGGTATTTGGACAGCTGACCCCACCTCACATACCTCCAAGGAGCTTGATCTCTAGGTAGCTGAGATAGGAGAGAACCATCTCTCAAGGTTCCCCAAGGGCATCGCTCTTCCTTTCTGCCTTGATGGATGGTGATTTGAGAACCTGCTTTGAAGCTGCGGCTGAAGCGAAGGCTGACCCAAGAGTCCCTCTTGATGGAAGGATCAAGATCTTAATTCCTCTGCCTCTGAGCTCTGAGATTGGATTTCTATTTCCAGTGCTGCTGAATTTCTCGGTGGCCATAATGAGTTCCAGGTAGAGCTCTGCTCTTCTCTCTGTCCACAGCTTCCCTGAGTGCACATTTGGATGGATGAAGCCGTGGGAAGCGGTGGAAGGAGCAGAGCCGTGTCCCCTCTGTCCGTAAATCAGCTGCTCCTGTCGGTAAAGGGGCTTTTACAGCATAAAAATACCAGATTCTAGAGAGAGCTCCTGCCTGGAGCCCTGGGACGTGGCTTTCCAGGGCTGCGAGGAGTTTGGAAAACAGACGAAGATAAACATAGTTCCCAACCAGAAATATTTTGGTGACGTCACATGGTAAATAGCTCATCAAGGGATTGATTATACCCAGCGGTGTCTGCTGATCGGCTGCAGCTTGAAGGGCTTCGGGTTCCTTCCCAAGGGACACGGGTGAGCTCAGGGTCTGCACAACCAGGAAAACACTGAAGAGAGAGGGTGAAAATTGGGGTGGGATGTTTGTGACCGTCAGGAGAAGAGCAGCAGAGGAGGAAGGGGTTCCTCAGCCTCCTCCTGATCTCCCGAGAAGAGGAAACAAACACCACGGGTGGAGAAGGGAATACTTGTGTTTGTTTATTTGTTTCTAAGGAGCTTCTCCTCCAAGGCAGAGCAGCGAGTCCACTTCTCCCACTGGAAACATATGAGGAACAAAAGCAGGTGAGACCTGTCAGGAGATGTCTCACCCAGCAGTTAAAGAGCTGTGGTGGAACCCTGTGAGGAATGTCCCACAACATGCCAAGGTGGTCTCACCATCACTGGGGGGTCCCCAAGGGGTTCCCCATGCTCCGGCTGGAGGTTCACACACCAGCTTCCAAATGAAGTTCCTCCTCAAGCTGCATCTAGTGTTTCCAGCAAGGGAAGAGACCCCCATGTCCTGGGCAGAGTGTGTCATGGCTGTGGTGACACGGCAGAGCCCCACTTCCCCTGGGCAGATGTACCCAGAGGCAGCCCCAGCCATGGGCGTTAGCAACAGCAAGAGGCCTTTGCCACAAAAATTCAAGTCGGGCCTGGGTGCTGATAAACCCTGCCAGCTGGAGAGCCAGTGCCACCATAAGGGACAAGGTGGTGACACCCCTCCCTGAGAGCCCCAGGGAAGGGCAGATAAGGGCCGTGAAGTCCCCCAGCCAAGGCAGCACAGGATCTCTGGCTGCTCTGCCATCTCCAGAGGCAGCTGGATGCCAAACCCAACATGGAAACCTCCTGCTGTGGTGGCCACCAGCTTCCTAGAGGGTTCAGCAACTGTCCAAAAGGGGGTTTGTCAGCACCGGTCCCACAGCAGCTCTGGGGGTTGGGGTTCCTCTCATTTGTGTCCCAGACGCTGTCCCCGCTGTGGTTGGGAGACTGGGTGGTTTAGTTCTGCTTAATACAAACAACACTCTCCTCCCACCCCCTGGTGGCCACACCCAGCAGGGGTGGAGGAAGAGGAGGAAGGGTTGAAGCTGTGCCTCAGCACCCCGGCAGGGGGCACAGGGCTGGAGCACTCCAGCCAGGGAACCTTCACATGCTGGGGGAGAGCAGCCCTGGCCCAGCTCCAACAGGAGGTGGGTTCTCACAGAATCACAGGATGGTTGAGGCTGGAAGGAACCTCTGAAGGTCACACTGCCCATCCCCTCCTGCTCCTGCAGGGCCACCCAGAGCAGGTTGTCCAGGACCACACCTAGACAGTTTAGTATCTCCAAGGATGGAGACCACACAACCCCCCTGGGCAACCTGTGCCAGTGCCCAACCATCAGTAAAAAAGTGTTTCCTGAGGTTCAGATAGAAGCTCCTGTGACTCAGTTGGCACCCATGGCCTCTGGTCCTGCCCCTGGGCACCACTGAGAGGAGCCTGGCTCCATCCTCCCTTCAGGTATGGACATATACTTAGGAGATCCCCCCTGACTGACCTGTCCCAGCTCCCTCAGCCTTTCCTCACCAGTGAGGTGCTCCAGACCCTTCATTGTCCTTCACTGAACTCTCTTCAGTGTGTCCTTGTCTTTTGTACTGGGGATCCCCCACCATGACCCAGTCCTCCAGGTGTGGCCTCACCAGTGCCAAATGAAGCCCTCAACCTGCTGGCAAGACATTGTCTAATGCAGCCCAGGGCACCATTCACCTTCTGGTGTCTACCAGGACCCCCAAGCCAAGTTCCTTCCCAACGGGGTGTCACCCAGTACATACTGGTGTCTGGGACTGCTCTTCCCCCGGGCAGGGCTGGGCACTTCTTGTTGCAGGAGGGGGGCTCCCAAACCCCACTTTGTGCCTCCTTGGGAGGAGGTTGGAGGTCATGGAGCAGTCTCTGGGTTCCTCCCAGCCCTGCTGGTACCAGAGCTGGCCTAGAAATGGAGTGACCAGACTCCCCAGGGTTCATCCTGGCTCCTCCTGCCTCTGGGCTCAGGACATGATGTCAACCCCTCTTCTGAACATGGGGCACCAAGGGCTGCTGCTAGAGCTGTCCCCACTCAGCCTCTGTCCCCAGGGCCAGCATCTCTCCTGCTTAAGAGAAGAGTGGTGGCCCAGGTGGGAGGAGAGGCTGGTGCCCACCCTCTGGGAGCTGGCACAGCTTGGGCAGCTTTTCCCACCCCTCCCAGTGACATTTTTTGGGGAAAAAAGGAGCAGCACAAGGAGTGCAGAGATCCTCTGTGCTTTATTGGTCATGTGGACAGGAGCACTGGTACCTTGCTGGGGACAGCAGACATGGCTGTCCCCACCCCAGCACAGGGACACACCATGAGACCTCAGGAGTTCACCCATGGGAGACGACTCCTGGGGTCTGGGTCATGATGTGAGGAGCTGGAGGAGGTTTCATCCCCATCGCTCCCCATTCCTCTCTCACCAGCTGCTCTAGGTGGCCCAGGGCTGGGGTGGCCTGACCAAACTGGAGCTGTTCTCTGCCTCTCCTGTGGCTGTGGTGCTTCCACCTTCCTCCTTGTCTTGGTCCGTCAGCACCTCTGAGAAACCAGGACCTCCTTGGGCTTGGGCTTCCTCTGGGCTGCAGCCCAGGTCTGTGGAGAGATGGATGGAAGGGTGAGGAGCTGGCTGAGTTCAACCTCCCTCCTCTGCTGGGGGAACACGTCTGGCACCCATGGGCCAGGGCCTGTGGGGATCAGCTCCCGATCCCAGAGATCTGGATCCCAGATCCCAGCCCTGCAGAGTGTGATGCACCTGTTCTGAGGCTGCATCAGAGATGGCCCCTGGGGGATGAGGATGGAGAGGACCCTGGGGCCAGGAGCAGAAATGCCACAGTGGGGACATGCCCGGGTGTTTGGTGGCACCACGGCAGGCTGGAGCAGAGGTGGGGGAAGCTGCCCAGGAGCAGGAGTTGGGGGTAACAAAGCAGAAGGAAGTGGGTGTGTGGGATGACGCTTCAGGGGCCATCACCTTCCTCATCCTGAGCCTCTGACGCTCTCCTCTCCGGGGCCTGGGACAGCAGGGTCAGCCTGTTGAGGGCCAGCAGAGCTTTCCCTGTTTTCTGGAGAGAAGAGAAGGAGCACTGAGCCCCACCAGCACCATCCCCATCCCCACGTCCCATCCCCTCCCCGGGTACCTGCCACTTCCGACGGGTCAGGAACTGCCTGATCCTCTCCTTGGACAGCGCCTTGGTGCTGCTGGGCTGGGGCTGCTGCAGCCAGGGGTGGAGCAGAGCCCCCCCGCTGGAGAGACGGCGGCTGGGGGCACACGGGGTGGTCATGGGGAGGGAGGGGACTGCTCCACCAGCAGACCCTCAGATGGCCCCACGGAGCATCCCCTCCACCAACCACACTCAGCACCTTCCCCTGCCCACCCCACAGCCACCCCCAGATCCTACCGGGGGTCCTTCTGCAGCAGTTGGCTGATGAAGTCCTTGGCTTGCTGGGAGATCTCCGAGAAGGTCTCCTCCTCAAAGTCCCACCGGGCAGCTGTGATGTTGCTCAGGGTCTCCATGTCGTTTTCTCCCTGGAATGGGGAGTCCCCGCTCAGCCTGGAGAGGTGACACAAGGACATCAGTGACAGCTCGGAGCCCTCCAGCCCGACCTGCTCTTCCCAGGAGGCCACTCACAGGATGTAGCAGATGACGCCAACGCTCCACATGTCTGTGGAGAAGTCCACAGGCTCAAAGGCAACCACTTCTGGAGCCATGAACTCAGGGGTGCCGTGCAACACCTTCACGGGGGTGTCTGGAGCTGCAGAGGAGATGCAAGGGGCTGGTGTCCAGCTGGGATCTCCTCAGGGCAGGGGTCCAGCCACACAAACACATGCCAGATGTATGAACCCCTGCACCCAGGTGGAACTGCCCCTTCCAGGACCCATCACAAGTCTTGGTGCTCTCCTAGGGCATCTCTGGGTGCTGGGGACCCGCAGGTGCAGGGGTCTTGGGGGGATTGGACTAGATGATCTTTCGAGGTCCCTTCCAATCCCTGACATTCTGTGATTCTGTGTCTCCATCTTGGAGGCAGGGTGAGGGACATGTAGGTTTCCCCAGGACACCTTATGGTCACCAGGAGGGGTCCTGATCTGGTGCCTGTCCTAGAGAGGTGGCAGGAGGATGCCAAGCTCCTTGCTGATGGGCCCGGCCAGCTCAGGTCCCCATGATGGTGCCAGTCCCTGCCCCAGTCCCCCAGCACCTCCGTTCCTGCTCACCCAGCTTCCGTGCCAGCCCAAAGTCAACGATCTTGAGCCAGTGGCTGCTGGGGCTGATGCAGACGATGTTCTCAGGTTTGAGGTCGAGGTGGACGACAGCCTGGCCGTGCATGAACTGCAGCCCCTCCAGGATCTGCTGCACGTACTGGGCACTGCTGGGCTCCGTGTGCTCGAAGTCATCGTCCACAATGCGCTCAAAGAGCTCCCCACCTGCCACGCTGGGGGGGGACAGGGTGCTGGGGACCCTGCTGGGCGCTGCCAGCCCCTAGGAGGAGAGGCCCCACCAGAGAACCCAGACCCAGCGCTCTGGAAGGATCTCAACCACCTGCACCTCCAGGGTCTGCAGGTTCCCCATCCATCCTACACCCCACAGTGTAGGACCTCTCCCCACCTGCCACGCTGAGGGAGGACAAGGTGCTGGGGACCCCACTGAGGTCTGCCAGCCTGGAGGGGGAGAAGCCCCAACAGGGAACCCAGACTCAGTGCTCCGGGAGGATCTGAGCAATACTTATCAAAGCTTATCAATATCTAAAGGGTGGGGGCAAGAGGATGGGGCCAGACTCTTGGCAGTGGTGCCCAGGGACAGGACAAGGGGCAATGGGCACCAACTGGAACCCAGGAGGTTCCATCTGAGCGGGAGGAGAAAGTTGTTTGGGGTGAGGGTGTTGGAGCCTGGCCCAGGCTGCCCAGAGAGGTTGTGGAGGCTCCTTCTCTGGAGAGATTCCAAAGGGGCCTGGACACAATCCTGGGCCCCCTGCTCTGGGGGAGCTGCTGGAGCAGGGGGGTTGGACCAGATCATCTCCAGAGGTCCCTTCCAACCCCCACCACTCTGATTCTATGATCTCACCACCCATAACTCCAGCGTCTGCAGGTTCCCCATCCATCCTACACCCCACACTAGCACCCCCCAGTACACAAACCCCTCCCCACCTTCAATACTCCCTCAGCAGAGCCCAGCACTGGCCCCACCACCCCAGACTTGACCCAGTCTCCCCCACTCACTACTCCATGACCATCACCAGCTCAGCAGGGCCCTGGAAGGCAGCGAGGCACTGCACGAGGCGGGGGTGATGCAGCAGGTTCATCAGCTCCACCTCGGCCTGGGCCGCCTGTTTCTCCTTTGCCGTCCGTGTCCGGAAATATTTCCCAGCCCGGATCTTCCCGGTGGCTTTTTCCTGCAGCCGAAACACCTTCCCAAACTTCCCCCTGGGACACAGGGAGAGGGGTAGAGGAGCCATCCCCACCACCCTGCATCCCACCCAGGGCCGTGCGTGGACAGCCATGGACCAGCCCCAAGCAATGGGGATGTGAGACCTCCACTTACTCTCCCAGCTTCTCCAGCTGCAGGTACAGGTCTGAAACCTTCTCCTTGCTGTTGATGACCACATCGCAGCATTGAAAGTTCTCCTCATCTCCTGGGGGGGATGGAGCAGAGCGGTCCATGCATGGATCACTCATGATTTGGGGACCAGCCACCCGCACTTCCCTTCCAGTGCTTGTTCTGTGTCCCCCCAGCTCCATCCCAGTCTGACCACCCTCCCCATGAGGTGTGGGTGGGATCTGGGGGGACCAGGGGCTGCTGCCACAGGAGCTCCTGGAGCAGCCAACACTCTGCAAATCAGGCTTTGGGGCAAAAGGTGCTTTGAGGATCAAAAATCCAAGTGAAATGGGGCCATTGAACAGGATGGGATGGAGACTGGTGCTGATATGGGGGGGTTCACACCAGTGCTGGGGTCCCCTGTGCCTCCCCAGGATAGACCCCACAGTCATCCCTACCTGCTGCCTGGGACATGGTGGCAGCGGCAGCTCCTCACCGGGTGCTGGTGCAGTCAGGACGGGTGTTGGATGTGGCCCTGCAGGTCCTGGCAGCCCTGTGCTGGGGTGGGGGTGCTGAGACAGGCTCTGCCCACACCTTCTGAGCCCCAAACCTTCTCCCTGCCAGGCGAGACCACCAGCATCTCTCCACCTGCACTCCCCATCCCACCCAAGAGCTGGTGTCTGGATGGACCCAAAGAGACCCAGCAAGGAGCCAAACCCAATTTTGGAGCAAAGTCCCTCCTTAGATGGGGACAATCTCTTTCCAGTAGCTCCTCAGGCTCAGAGCCAATGTTTTTGTCTTGTCTCAGCCAGGAAATCCCCAGGAAAAGCTGCACTTCTAGGACAGAGGACCCATTTCCTCACCCACATCCCCTCCCCACGCCGGCCACGCGCAGGGTGGGGGCACAGGGCAATGACACCCAAAGGTGCTGGGCAGCAGCACCTAAATCCTGAGCCAAAAGCCACAGCACTGACCTGTCACCGTCTGATCCCGTCCTGTCCCAAGCCACCAGCAGGTCCCTGACCCTTCCTGGTCGCTGCAGAACCACCGAGGAGCTGGAGGAGGAAGGAAGGGCTGATGCTGGGGGTTGGGGAGCGCTGGGACCACACCTGTGGGGCTGTCCCGGGGCTCTCTGGGCACAGCCCCGGGGGCATCTCCCCTGCCCCAGCGCCGGGAGCAGCCCCGGCTCTCCCCTCCCCTCCCTTTCCTTCCCACCGCGGCGTTTCCGGACCCAGGGGATAAACAACCACCAGCACCTTCTCCGAGCCCTCCCAGACCGTGCCCAGCACCACGGCCCCAAACCCCGGACATCCCCTTTAGCACCGTGCAGGGTCATGGGTCTGCAACGTGAGGGCTCAGCTGGAGAAACCCCAGCGGGGACCTGCAGAGCCCTGACACACCTCGGTACAGAGCAGAGCTCAGCACCCCCCGCACCAATCCAGACCCCGGACCCTCTCTGGAGCTAAATCCTCTGGCAGTCCGGCCCCACCTCCACCTCCCTCCCCACCCATGGGTGGGTTCCACAGAGGGGCTGAGCACCAGCACCTGCTCCCAGCTCCACCTGCAGCCAATGTCCCAGCGGAGCCCCCGCTCCCCCCGACACCATCCCGGGCTTTGGGCCTCCCCGGGTGAGCTCAGCTGTGGGACTGCAAAACTGCCAAACTCCTCCAGGCCTCCAAACCTGGCAATTTGGAGCAAAAATGAGGTTTTCCAGCCTTTCTCCCCCCAAAGCAGGGCTGTGTGGCAGCTCTGGCACCTCTGCCGTGCCTCAGTTTCCCCTGCTTTAAATGGGAATCACACCGAGATCTCCTCCCGGGGCAGCAGCACCACAGGGGGACCCGTCCCCCCCGGGAGCCCCGTGTCACCCGTCGGAGGGGACATCACCCGGCGTTACCTGCTGTCCGCAGCCGGGTCTGACGGGCGAGCTGGGGCTGGGCCACTGTCACTGTCACCGCCACCGCTCCCACGCTCCGCACAAAGTCCACGGCAGCCTCCCCAGCACCGGGGCGGCGGCGGGGCCACCGGAGCCTCCCCGTGACCGTGCCAGGGGGGGGGATCCCCAGCAGCACCCGGTGGGTGCGGGGCCTGGCCGGTGCTCCCGCTCGGCGCTGCCGCCACCGCCCTCGGCCGGGCCCCGCCGCGGTATCGACTGGGCCGCCGGGCACGGCGGGGACAGGGGAGGACACGGCGGTGGCCTGGCCGGGGACAGGAGGAGGGGTGGCGGGGATGGGGGTGATGGTGGCAGCATCCTGCGTGTCCGTGTCCGCCTGGTGAGGGGTGGTGGAGACCCGGCCGGGCTGCTGACCCCGCTTGGCTCCCAGCCCCCCCACCCCGGGCAGGATGGGACCATGAGGTGGTGCTGGGCTGCTCCCAGCACAGGGACAGGCAGGATGAGGCCAGGAGGTGGTGCTGGGTGCTCCCAGCACAGGGACAGGCAGGATGGGGCCAGGAGGTGGTGCTGGGTGCTCCCAGGCAGGATGAGGCCAGGAGGTGGTGCTGGGTGCTCCCAGGCAGGATGAGGCCAGGAGGGGGTGCGGGGGGCTCCCAGGCAGGCCCAGGACCAGGCGTGCGAGGGATCCCGGCAGCCACTTGATGTCAGTGTCGGGCTGATGCTCGTCCCTGCGATGAGCCCAAAAATGAGCAGAAAAAGGCCAGAGGAGAAGAGCTTTGGGGTCTGGGGGACCCGTGGAGGGGGTGACAGCACCGGCTGCCCCTGCGGGGACACGCTGGGATCCAGCACTTGGCTGGAGGGTCAATCCCCTGGGGCCTCTTCCCACCCCATGGACGGAGGGTCACAGCCAGGGACAGCCCCACCGCACCAGCCTGGAGCCCCTGGGGGTGCCGTGGGGCACCCGGGTGACCCCGCACAGTGACGGGCACTGCCCTGGGCACCATCCGGACTTGACCTCTCGCCACCAGCAGTCACAGTTCTCCTTTTTCCGGGCATCTGATGAGGACAACGAGCAGCTCGGGGCCAGGCCCAGGTCTGGGACAACATGGCCAATCCCAGCTCCATCCCAGCTGGGCATGGAGGACATAGGTGCACGGAGGTCAAGGGGACATGGGGGACACGAGGGACATGGGGGCATATGGAGGACATGGGGGCACATGGAGGACATGGGGTGCACAGTGGATATGAGGACATGGGGGACACAGGGGAACAAGAGACATGGGGGCCCATGGAGAACATGGGGAACAGAAGGGAACAAGGGCCATGGGGTGCACAGGGGTCATGGGGGCATATGAAGGACATGGGGGACACAGAGGGAACAAGGGACATGGAGGCATGGGACATGAAGGACATGGAGTGCACAGGGGGGACATCGGGACGTGGGGGGCAGAGGGGACTTGGAGGCATGGGGAGGACATGGTGGGAACAAGGGACATGGGGACACATGGAGGACATGGGGACATGGGTGATGTGGGATGCATGGGGGACATAGGGGCACATGGCGGACATGGGGGCTCAGGGGACATCATGGACATGGGGACATGGTGGGGACCAGGAGAACATGTGGGTGACACAGAAGAGGCTGGGGACACTGCAGATGGGGGTGACGGGGGAGCTGCAAGGGCCTACAGAGGTCATG
>VYZX01011683.1:154277-168206 GCA_013401335.1 Brachypteracias leptosomus
TTTCACCTTCTGTGGCAGCAACACGGGGCAGGGGGGGCCCTGCCCTGCCCCCCGCATCGGCAGCGGGGCCGTGGTGGGAAGGCCTCGGGGGTGGTGGCTGCCGGAGTGGCACTGCTGGGGACAGGGGGGGATCCGCAAGAGCCACCCCCCCCGGGGGGGGAGCCCCCCTCTGCCCAGGCTGGGTGGGTCCCGTGGGTGCTCGGGTGAAGCCACCGCTGCCGGGGCCCCCCAGCAGGCAGGAGATGGTGCTGGCAGCGGCCTGGCAGCACCAGAGGCCTGGGCCTGCCAGCTCCTGCCGCGCCGGGTGCCGGGAGCTGCCCGCACCCCCTCCCCGCGGGGGCACTGCCACCTACCTCATGTGCCAGTGGGGACCCCGAGCACGGGGACAGGAGCTGAGGTGGGAGCAGAGGCAGGGGCCTGGGGACAGTTTCCCCACACCGGGGTCCTGGCAGCCAGGGCCAGGGCTGGCAGCTGCCCCTGTGCCCCTCTGCCCACCGTGGGGGACTGGCCAGAGTGGGGTGGCCGCGGTGCCACCCGTCCCCTCCCGCCGCAGGGTGCAGGTGGCCGGGCCTGGACTGAAAAGGCAACTTTAATTCAGGCAGGTTCAGATGTTGAAGCACTTGATGGAACCAGTCAGCGGGGCAGGGACGGGCTGTCCCCCCCCACCCCCCAGCGCTGGGGGGTCCATCTGTGCTCTGTAGCGAGGCGATCCCCCGGGGTCCCGCTGGGATCCCACGCCCCAATCCCTGTGGGTGGCCGGTCCCGTGGCGGTGCCGGCGGTGCTGGAGAGCCCCTGAGTGACGGTGGCAATCGTGGCAAGCGCAGTGCGCGGTGGCTTCACTTCCTCGGGGCCGGGGTCCCGGCCCGCAGGAGACCCCGTGGCCGGGCGAGGCGAGTCCCTCGTCGATCCGCGGCTCCCCCGGCTCGAGCGAAGCGGGATGGGGAAGGAGGGACGGCGGCAGCCCCCGGCTTGGGGCCGTCACCTCTTCCTGCCCTGCCAGCAGTGCAGCAGCCACTGGGTGAGGAAGGGCCAGGTGAGGAGGAAGAGGAGGGTGCGTGGGGAGACGGTCAGTGGCCATGGGGACGCTGCCTGGGGAGGGGACAGAGAGAGGTGCTGTGGGGAGGGGGACAGGGGTGCCAGCGGTGTGACCGAGCAGTGCCCCCAGCCCTCGGCTGAAGGGCAGGCGGCAGCGGCCACTGTCACAGCCTGTGGTCATTGTCACATCCATCACTCCGTGGAGATCTTGCAGCAACACCGTTGTCCCCAGTGCCCAGATGCTGGGGACCTGTCCCCAGGGATGTCACCTGCTCCCCAGCTGAGGGACCCACCCCCCATGCCATGTCTCCAGGCCCCTATGGTCTGGGGCTGCCCCAGGGTGGGCAGCGTGGGGTGGCAGTGCCACCACCCAGTGCCACCTCCAACTCACCTGCGGAGCCAGCAGCTGGCCAGGGTCGGTCCCAGCGGTGTCCCCCTGCAAGAGTGGTGAGGGTCTGAAGTGCAGGCAGGGCTGGGCACCCCCCTTCCAGCCCCCACTTCCCCGGAGGGGATGGAATGAGCAGAAGCGAGGGTTCCTGCAGGGATCCCGGACGGGACCCCAGGGGCCATGGGAATGGTGGGGACAGCAGCTCCCTGCCTGCTCCCCAGCTCCCCGCCTGCACCTCGGGGCAGACCAGTGCAGCACCAGCCTCCATCCCACCAGGACATGTCACCAACCCCGAGGTCTCTCCACCCCAGGGCCACCCCAGGCACCGGACCCAAGCCCCACTGGTGTGCCCATCACAGCCCTGCAGCCGCTGGCCCTGGCAGCCCGGGTGGCACAGCTGGTACCTGTGTGGCCGCCAGCGCCTCCAGCTCCCCCAGCCGCTCCAGCACTCGCCGCATGTCGTCCTGCAAGGCTCGCACGGTGCCGGCCACATGGGCATCCAGCTCCAGCAGGGTGAGCTCGGGGGGGCTCTCAGTGTCCTGCTCCCTCCCAGCCAGCCCCAGGTCTGCGGGGCACAAAGCCGGGCACTGCTCAGAGGTGCTGGGGCAGGAACATGGCACATGAGGAGCCCCAGGGCTAGCAGTGCCCACACCGTGTGCCATCACCCACCAGTGAGCAGTGGCTCCTATCGGGTGCACCCATTGTGCTGCCAGCTCTGCCTGCACTGCTCCCAGCCCTGCCATCCCCCCTCTACCAGCTGGCTCCAGGATTGTCCCCAGGACATGTGCCACCATGTCCCACCAGCACAGTGGTGGTGGCAGTGGGCGACCCCCAGCCCACCAGTGTGGTGGGTGCACATGGGTCGCTTTGCTTCACCTGGTGAAGGCCCCAGACCCACCCACCCATTGGCCCTGCCTGTCTCCCACAGGCTGCCGGGACAGCCCAGCCCAGCTTCACCAGCCTCCCAAGGTCAGGCAGCCCGGGAGGGCTGATGGAAACGTGACCAGGGCAGAGATAAGGGTGAGCTGGGTGAGGTGAGGCGCTGGCACCACCCGTGCTGTGCCAGGGGTGATGGTGGCAAGGCCACCCTGGAGCAGGAAGCCCTCAGGATGCGGGGGCACAGCACTGGGCCTGGTTGTCCCCAAACACTAAGTGGTGGCAGCTGGTGTCAGACAAGTGGTACCACAGGAGTGGGGTGTCCCTGGGGCCCAGCTTCACCCACTGCCCTCCCAGCACCACCCACATCCAGGGGCATGGGGTGGACGCTGGAGCGGGGACCACAGGCAGGAGCTGGGCATAGGGTGCTGGGGATCTACTCCCTGCTCCAGCATCCCCCAAATTTAGGCCATTCAGCACCACTGCAGCAGACAGACAATGTAGGGGTAATGCCACTGGACAGCTTGGGGACCAAGGGATGAAGAGAGGGGACACTCAAGACCCCTCATGGCCACTGCCCAACTCACCCCTGGGTGCTGGAGCCCGACTCTGTTCCACACTGGTGGCTGCAGCCCCCCTGAGCCTGGCCCCCCTTGTTGGGAGGTGGGGAGGGCACAGGGAGAGCCAAGCACTGCACCCCAGCACTGCACCCACCTGTCTGGGAGCTGAGGGCTGCCAGGCCCGTGCTGCTCCTCCCCTCGTGTCTTCCACCTTCACCCCACTCTCCCTGCCCAGCACCGTGGGGCTGTGGGGGCTCAGGCCTGGCCTGGCCGCCGCTGTTCAGGGAGAGACCCAGCAGCTGCCCGGCCTGTGCAAGGGGAGAGAAGAAAGGCCCTGAGATCCCCACTCCCCTCGCAGGGGCTGCATCCCATGGGATGGCAGCCGTGGGGTCTCTCCCCCTGCCCCACGGGGGCATTTCTGGTGGCGGGGGGAGCGTGGGGCTGAGCAAAGCCAAAATCCCTCCCAGCAACATCAGTCAGTGCCCAGTTTGGGAGGTGACAAAAGCAGAAAGAAAAAAGAGCAAGGGAAGTGAGGTGCCCGGGCTGGAGGTGCCCAAAGAGCTCCAGGGAGATGCCAGGCAGCCGGTCACCTCCTCCCTCCCACCTGCTGGATCCACATCACCTCACTGTAGCACCCCGAGCTGGGTGCTGCTGGTACCAGCTGAGCTGCCTGGGAGCAGGGAGCAGAGGGCGAGCGGCAGGGGTGCAAGTGAGGTGCCCACACCAGCCCCTCACTCAGCCCCACCAGTGCCCCACTGGGACGAGGGGGCTGTGGGTGGTGCCAAGGCAGACCAAGGGCTCCCCAGCCTCCCCTCAGTGCCAGGGACCAGGCTCCAGGAGGGACACAAAGCCCAGAGGGGTGCAGCTGGGTGGCCCTGCAGGCTCTGGGATGGCAGCGCTGAGCAGTGGGTGAGCTGATGACACAGAGAGATCTGCCCGTAGGGCACAGGCAGGGCAGGGCAGGCAGCGGGCACAGCCCCGGCCGCAGTGCTCCCCAGCCCCCCCGTTACCTGCTCGGGCTCCACCTGCTCCAGGCTGTCACTGAACACGTCCCCCTCGGAGTCACTGGTCACCTGGGCACCCTCTCGCGCCTCGGCGGCAGGAGCCAGCCCAGCTCCTGGAAGGGAAGCACAGGGCTCAGCCACGGGGCAAAGGGGCAGCTGAGGTTCAGTGCAGCCCCAGCAACACGTTGGCAAGCGGGCAGGAAGGCAGCAGCGGCCGTGAGAGACGAGGCAGGAGGAAACTGAGGCACGGGGGGGAAGGAACTGGATCCACTATCACCACCTGGATCATGGCTGTCAATCCAAGGATGGAATTCCCCCTTCTGCCCACGGTGTCACCCAGGGGCAGGCAGGCCCCGAGCTGGTGCTGTCTGAGGGTGGGTTTCTCTGCTCAATGTGCAGCTCTGCAGGCAGCCAAAGCCCCATGGCACAGGCAGGGACAGTGCCCAGCTCCCTGCACGCTGGATGGGCACAGCCTGGCCACAGGTGCTTGCTTGGTGACTGCTGGGGATGGGCAGGATGGTGGTGGGGAGAATACACCCCCCACCCCACCCCGAGCACCCTATCCCAGCCAGGGCACAGTGCGAGGCCCCTCTGGGCTGGGAGAGCCACGTGTGCCCTCGAGGGAGGCACATGGAGGTGGGAGGGTGAGTGTGCAAGGGGCAGTACCAGAAACACCAGGGCCAAGGCGTTAGCCACGGTGCAGGCAGGGCCGGGGACTGGCAACGTGGCTCCCAGTGCTGTGGAAGGGGCAGACGTGGCTTGAGCTGAGGGAGAACATCCCCTCTGGGTACATGGACCTTCCATGGTGATGTTTTCACAGTCCACAGGGAAACCCCTTCGCCTTCTCACTGCCATTTAGCAGAACCCTGTCTCTTTGCACAGGCAGGAGCAACGCTGAGTCAAACCAACACACCCACGGTGACCCCGGCATCGAGAATGGTGCCAAGCTGGACCCACAACAAGCTCCAGCTCGCTGCGACTCAGGCAACGCCTGGAACACCAGCAGGGCTGGACTGGAGGGGCCTGAAGCTCTGTGGGTGGATGGAGGCCCAGCCCCGTCACTGGTGCCCCCTCCATGGGGTCTCTGTTGGGTGCTGGCCCCACCACGGAGACCAACCTGGCCTGTGCTGCCCGTTCCTCTGCTCCATGGGCACGGTGTCTTTGGGGTGCTCCGGAGCCAGGCTGCTCACTGGGCCATCCTGGCTGGGCTCAGCTGTCTGCTTCTGCTGGCCTGCATGGAACAGGAGAGCAGAGAATGAACAGTGATCCCACAGCACAGGCTCTCTGTGGGCTGGGCTCTGTGCTGCTCCCCTGCCAGCACAGCTCAGGGACACACGGACACGGGGCCACCCTCCTGCCAGGCAGGCTGGCAGCCTCTGGCTGTGGGGCAGAGAGAGGCTGGCTCTGCTTGCCAATGGCTGAGAATCACCATGAACCCAACTGGTCAGCAGGGCCTACCCCGTGCAGACCATCTCACTCACACAGGGGTGTCAGGGGAGTCCCTGTCCCCCGAGCCCCTGTAGCCACATGCCAAGGGATCAGCTGGGTAATACCGATGGGTGACAGGTGACAGCCACTGTCCCCTGGCAGGGCACAGGGCTCACCCGTGGTAACAAACAGAGCCTAGAGCAAGAAGTATTGGCTGGGAACAGCCCTGTGTGGGCAGTGCCTGCTGCCATCACCTGGCAGGGCTTTTGGCAGCAGCAGCACCCCAGCGAGTTAAGCCCAGCCATGTTTCCAGTGGCCCCTGGGACTTTGCTCCCTGCTCCTGGCCAGGCAGGTATGTGGCAATGCTGCCCTGCCCGCACATCTCCACCTTCAGCACCACAGCAGAGCCACGGCCGGGGGACCCCTGAGCCCAGCCCTGAATCCCCTGAGCTGGGGGGAACGAGGGCAGCCCCCACCCTGCACAGGGCTGCTCTGCTCAGGGACCACCACTCTTCCTGAATCCCCCTCGGTGTGTGTGCTGTGACCCCAGGGGTGGGNNNNGTGGGCAGGGTCCCATCTCCTCACACATCCCCGTGCCAGGACAAGCCTGGGTCCAACCATGGTCCCCCCGTGCCTGCAGGGCCAGCAGAGCAGCACCAGGCCTGGGTCAGGGGCTGAATTGTGGGTTCCCAGTCTCTTCAGAGTCTTGGCCAGACGCTGCTGACTGGAGAGCAGTGGGGACCTGAACCATGCACCATTTGGTTTTCAAGTGACGCTTCACAAGGTGTTGACTTCAGAAATAACCAAAGGCAAAGCTGGTGAGGCTCCCCCTGTGCAGCACCAGAACATCCCCTGGGCTATCATTGCTCACCAAAGCTGCAGCCCCACAAAACCTGCAGGTGGGTTTGAGAACCTCTAACACAAATGACCCAACAGCTTCAGAGGTCCAGCAGTTTGAAATCACCACTTTGGGCACCTCAGGCTCATTCACTCCCCAGACACCACCAGGTTTAGACTGAAGAGTGTCCCTTGTACGTGACACTAGGGCAGGATGACACTCCTAAGGAGGTAACCACCAGGAGTTTAGACCCAGCTTTTACGATCCACAGAAAAATGAAGGCTATTTGTCTTTTAAAGGGATTCAGCATCAAAATGGAGAACAAAAGCAGCTGGGTACCATGGGAAGCAGCAGCCATCCCAAGGCTGAGCCTTACAGGCAATGTTTTCAGCATCCCTGTTGGAAGCAGGGGGTGACAGGAGCTGCCAGACTCAGGACAAGTCTATTTGTCAGCACTCTTCTGACACCAGCAAAACACTGACAGTTTGCACACCCGCTGTGAATACACCCCGAAAGCTCGTCTGCTGCTGAGCTACTCTACAGGAGCTGTGGCACAGCCAATACTCCAGACGTGCAGCCAGCCCGTTCACTCCACAGCGGCCAACACCTTCCTGAACCACCACATCCAGCCCCTCGCTCCTTTGGGTGCTTCTCACAAGTCAGACACACACCAGTGACTGTCCTACTCCAGGGCTGGGACAGGTCCCCAGTCACCCCCAGTACGAGGCAGCAGCCACAGGCATGGGAAGGTTGGGAAGGACTCTTCTCTAGCACACAGTGGTCCCGGTAATCCCATTTCTCAACCCCAGTTTCTCCACATCCCCTGCACTGCAAAGCTGGCTGGCCTATCCAGATGTTTACACCAGATGACCTGGACTCCCTGTACATAGCCCGCCCTGCCCGGAGGTGGGCCAGAGCCAAGACAAAGCACAGCCTCCCCCAGCAGCGTTCCACGGGACCTGATCCTTGCTCCCCCGAGCACAGGGACTCGGGCCAAGGGCCACTGGGAAGCCAAATCTCAAGCTCTGGCTTCAAAGTTTTGCTCAAGTTGAAGGGACACCTGCGCCACTCGAAGAGACACTTGTTTGGCAGTGCCCAAACAAGCACCTCAGCAGAAGCTGTGTCATGACAGGGTTGTCAGATGGGAGGTGGTGTGTCCATCCTGTCCCCCCTGCACAGAGCAGCAGAAGGAGGTGCCCTGGGGAAGAGCAGAGCCCAAAGACGATGGCTGTACCAGTGCAAAGCATGGGACAGCAGCAGTGATGTGTCAGGAGTGTGGCACAGAGGTGAGGGATGCGCTGGGCACAAGCAGGGCGCAGCAGCTCCCACTCACCCCCTTTCCTCTTGAAGAAGGACTCGGGGGGCCGGGGCATGTCGTGGATCACCTCATAGAGTGGCTCGAAGTACCCAAACATCTCCTCCGTTGTCTCATCCATGGGCACCGTGTCAATGATCTGGGGAAGGACTCGGCTTGCGACGGGCACCACCGAGCACCCGACTCCCGCCGCCCTCCCCCTTCCCGTTACCTTTTGGGCCACCTTCTTCATCTCGGCCACATAAGCTGCCATCGCCTCCTCCTTGGACATCCTCCCCAGGCTGTGCCAGGCATCCCTGCGGGGTGACGGCGGCTGTGAGGCGGGGAGGAGGGGGGTGAACCGGACCCGAAGTGAGCCAGCCACCCCCCCCTCCTCCAACCTCTACGGGGGCCTTACCACTTATACCGCCCGATGGGGTCCCAGAAGCCGGGCCTCGGGCCTTGGCAGCACCCCGCGGTCGCCTGCTTGTAGTAGCTGTAGAACCGCAGCATCTCCTCGTAGGAGGGTCGGTACGAACCTGCGGCGGGACACGACCTCAGCGGAGCCGGGAACGGGGCCGGGGCNCTCCCTCCGTGAGGGGAGAGCGCGGGGGCCAATCACCGCCCTCCTTCTATCGGCCCCTCCGCTCCGCGTCCAATCAGCGCCCCGCTTCCGAAACGGGCCGTCCCGCCCCTTTCTCTCCCGGCGCGCTCGCGTCCGCCCCCTGCTGGACAGATGGAGGCAGCGCCGCCCGAGGCCACTCGGCGGTCACTCCGCGGCGCCCCCTTGCGGCGAATTGGGGGAACTGCAGCGAGGCGGAGACACGGCACCGGGAGGGCGGGGGGGCTGGGACAGAGAACCTGGGAGTGCACCGGGACAGGGAACCATGGAATCATGGAGTGTTTGAGGCTGGAAGGGACCTCCAGAGCTCATCTGGTCCAACCTCCCTACACCAGCAGGGACATCTCTACCTAGGGCAGGCTGCTCAGAGCCCCAGCAAGCCTGACCTTGAAGGACTCCAGGGATGGGGCCTCCACCCCCTCTCTGGGCAGCCCATTCCACTCATCTATCACCCTCATGGTAAAGAACTTTTTTCTAATCTCCAGCCTAAATCTCTCCTTTCCCAGCTGAAAACCATCACTCCTGGTCCTGTCATTACAAACCCTTTGAACAGACCTTCCCCTGCCTTCCTGGAGCCCCTTCAGGTCCTGGAAGGTCACTCTAAGGTCCCCCTGGAGCCTTCTCTTCTCCAGGCTGAACAGCCCCAACTCTCTCAGTGTCTCCACACCAGAGATGCTCCATTCCCCTGAGCATTTTGGTCCCTTCTCTGGACATGCTCCAATCTGTCCCCATCCTTTTTGTGCTGGGGGCTCCAGAACTGGACATAGAACCTGGGAGTGCACGGGGACAGGGACCCTGGGCACTGGGACAGGAAACCTCGACACTGGGGCAGGGAACCAGGGCACCGAGACAGTGACAGTGCGCAGGAGAGTGCATCGAGATGACGACAGCACACCGGGACAGTGTACTGGGCAGTGCACCGGGACAGGGACCCTGTGCACCGGGAGAGGGAACCTGACAGTGCACCGGGACAGTGCCAGTGCCCAGGATAGTCCCGGTGCCTCGGGACAGTGACAGTGCCCTGGGACAGTGCAATGGCACAGTGACAGTGACAGTGACAGTGCCCCGGGACAGTGAACTGGTGCAGTGCACCCAGACAGTGCCCCAGAGCTCCAGGACATTGCACCAGGCACGGGGAGACACACAGGGACAGTGCACTGGGGTGGCACATGGGGATGTGGCACTGGGCTGGCACATGGGGATGTCACACCGTGACAGCACATGGGGATGTTGCAATGGGGTAGCACATGGGGACATCGATGATTTGATGACCCTAGAGATCTTTTCCAACCTAAATGATTCTATGACATCACCCTGGGCCAGCACACAGCGATGTGGCACTGGGATGGCACAGGGGGACGTGGCACTGGGATGGCTCATGGGGATGTCATTCTGGGATGGCTCATGGGGATGTGGCACTGGGACAGCTCATAGGGCTGTGCCCAGGCAGTGGGGTCACACCACAGGGCTGTGCTCCGGGGCAATGGGTCAGGGCAGTGCTTTGGGGCACTGGGACAACCATCCAGGAGGCTGGGGCCACACATGGGCACGTACATGGTGACATCAGGACAAGGCGTGGGGACAACTTGTTGGGGCCACAAACTGAAGGCCTCACTGAGACACTGCACTGGGATATTGCACGGAGGAACTGGGACACTGCACCAAGGCAATGTCACCAGGGCTCTGGGACACTGGGATATTGCACTGGGACAATGTCACCGGGGCAGTGGGCAGGGGCATGGTCCCATTGTTGGGGGAGGGGACAACAGGGTCTGGCAGAGCAACTGATTGCTGTTAATTATTATCAAACCTTATTAATTATGCTGGTATGGAAGAGGCAGAGTTTGAAGTCCTGAAGGTGAAACTCCTTCACCTTCCACCCCAAGGGCTTTCCTGGAGGACAGGGCACTGCGGGGACATGGGTGACATGGGGTGACCTGGAGCGACAAGGTGCCCTGGGGAAATTATGGGACAAAGCAGCTCTCACCAGCCCTGTGCCAGCTTCATCCTCCCCCTTCTCCAGTATTCCCACATTTGGGGGAATTTCCTTTAATCCCACCTCTCAACCCCAAACCCAATTGGGGGGGGCACCCCCTACACCCCCATTATCCCCATCCCCCATCCCTGGGGAATCATTTCCTCTGAAATCCCGTCTCCAGCAGCCAAGAGCAGCGAGGCCTTTGCAGCCATTGCCGGGCTCTGACTCAGGGTTTCTCTGGCCCTCGCTGCCAGCCCCGGCTCCGGCATCATTCCCGGGGCACGTGCTCGGCCACAACCTCCCGGGGACGCTGAGCTGCTGCTTTCCATGGAATTCTCTCCAGATTGAAACCAGCAGCACCAGGCAGAGGTGCAGCCGTGACGGGTGTTTCTCTTTGCCCTGGGTGTTGGCAGGTTTTTAATCCCGTTTTTTTGGATGCATCCGATGCCGAATTCCCGGTGCTGCAACTCCCAGGGAAGGGAGAGGACTGGGAGCAGAGCCCGGTGGTGGGGTAAGCACATTTTTAGGGGGGTGGCGGCTGCTTTTGCTGGGAGGTTTTGGCCACAAGACACATTTTGCATAAAGAAATTCAATATATTTTGCAGCTCCTGGGGGGGGGTCAAAGTCTGGTCCCAAAGGGGTGGGGCTGTTGTCCTGGCCCTGCTGAAAAATCCCTGTGTCCCCATGTCCCCAGAGGATTAGGGAGGGCTGGACCCCCCCAAACACAGCCAAGGGGCTGCCCAGATGTGGCTCCACCCATCCAGATGTTGCATGGGCTGGCCAGGTCTTGAACTGCAACACCTGATGCCCTGGGGTGACCAGATGTTGCTCCAGGATATTCTGATGTCACCCAGGATGCCCAGAGGGTGACCAGATGTTGCTCTGAGTGTCCAGATGTTGCTACAGAATACTCACATATCACCCAGGATGCCCAGATGTTGCCCAGGGTGACCAGATGTTGCTCCAGGATAACCGGAGATAACTCAGAGTGCCGAGGTGCTAATCTAGGGTGCCCAGCTGTTGCCCTGGGATATGTAGGCATCACCCAGGATGCCCAGATGTTGCTCCAGGTACCCAGACATTGCCCAGATGTTGCCCTGCCTGTACAGATGTTGCTCCGTGGTAGCCAGAGATCATTCAGGTTAACCAGATGTTGGTCTGGGTGTCCAGATGTTGCCCCAGGATACTCAGGTATCACCCAGGATACTCAGATGTCACCCCGGGATGCCCAGATTTTATCCCAGGATACTCAGATCTCACTCAGGGTGCCCAGATGTTGCTCTGCATGTGCAGATGCTGCTCCAGGGCAAGCAGAGATCACACAAGATACTCAGATGTTGCCTCAGGGTGCCCAGATGTTGCTCCATGACACTCAGATATCACCCAGGGTCCCCAGAAATTACTCCATAGTGCCCAAACGTTGCCCCACAGTGCCCCGATGGTGCTCCACAGTGCCCAGATGTTGCTCCAGGATACTCAGCTGTCCCCCCCGGGTGCCCGACTGTCCCTCCCAGGCTCTGGCAGCCTCGGCAGAGCCGCCACTGCCCCAGCCCTGGGGAAGGCACCCCCTGTGGCCGTGGTTTCCTCTCCCAGGGCTGCTGCTCCCGGTCCCCACGGCCAGGCCTGGGGTACCCAGGATCTGAAGGGGGCTCCAAGAAAGCTGGAGAGGGACTTTTGAGGCTGTCGGGCAGTGGTAGGACTGGGGGGAATGGGTCAGAACTAGAGGTGGGGGGATTGAGATGAGACGTTAGGAAGAAGTTCTTGGCCAGGAGGGTGGGGAGACCCTGGCCCAGGTTGCCCAGGGGGGTTGCGGATGCTCCATCCCTGGAGATGTTCAAGGCCAGGTTGGATGGGGCTGTGAGCAACTGCTGTAGTGGGAGGTGTCCCTGCCCATGGCAGGGGGGTTGGAACGAGATGATCTTTGAGGTCCCTTCCAACCCTGACAATTCTATGACTCTATGACCTCCTTCTCACCAGTCACCCCCGGTCTTTGCAAGACCTCGTTGTGTGGAGGAAAAGCACCACCCAGCACAAGCACCTGGTGCCACGGCCACGCCATGGGCTTGGAACCACAGCACAGCTCTGGCACCCACTGCCCCGGCCAGGCTGCAGGACTGGGTACCCTGGGGTTGGGGACACGTCACTCTCGGCCCCACCAGTGGCTGCAGAGAAGGTGGGAACATGTGAAAACCCTGGGATTTGGGGTAAAATCATGGGTGTGCTCCCAGGAACACGTGTGCAGGTGGAGCAGCACAGGAGGGTGTGAGGCTGTACAGATGTGTGTGCACAGCTGTGTACACGGCCCTGCACATGAACACGTGTGTCTGTACATGCACACATCTGTACATGGCTGTGCACACACACACATAGAATCACAGAATTAGAATTGTCAGGGTTGGAAGGGACCTCAAAGACCATCTCATCTCACCCCCCCTGCCATGGGCAGGGACACCTCCCACTACATCAGTTGCTCACAGCCCCAGCCAGCCTGGCCTTCCAAATGTCCAGGGATGGAGCATCCACAACCCCCCTGGGCAACCTGGGCCAGTGTCTCCCCCCCCTCCTGGCCAACAACTTCTTCCTAACGTATCATCTCAATCTCCCCCCCTCTAGTTTGGACCCATTCCCCCCACTCCTACCACTACCCGACAGCCTCAAAAGTCCCTCCCCAGCTTTCCTGGAGCCCCCTTCAGATCCTGGAAGGCCACAATAAGGTACACGTGTCTGCACACGTGTGTACATGGCTGTATGTGCACATGCACACAACCATAGGTGCCTGCACACATGTGCATGTATAGGTGTGCATGTGGCTGCACACATGTGTGTCCCTGCACACACAGGCACATGTGTACATGGTTACACACACACGTGTATTTGCACACACACACAGCCCTGCATATGGACACATGCATGTGTGTCTACATGTACAGACATGTTCATGGCTGCACACACATGTACACAGCTGGACATGCACATGTGCACACGCAGAGCTGTGCACACACGGATGCACACACATATGAGGACACACACACGTGTACAGACGTGCACACACGTGTGGCACTGGGACTGGGGGCTCACTGGACCCTCCCCTCTGCCCAGTTCATGCTGTTGCCAGGCCCGGATCCTGCTGTCCCGCGGTGGGGAAGGTCCCCCGGGGGGGTCACACCGGCTGCCTGTGGCCTCTCAGCCCCGTGATGGCATTTGGGTGATTCGTGGGTCCCTGCTGTTCCCAGGGATGATGGGATGGGGGGTGTGTCCCGGGGGTCCCCACAGGCGGCACCGGGGTGACAGGGGCAGCCGTGCCCCCCCGGGCAAAGCGGGGTCCCTCGGGGGAGCTCGGGCCCTCTCCAGGTCCGGTCCCCGGTGCAGGTGAACCCATCCCCCTGTGGGGTGGTTATAGTCGGTGCAGAGCGGGACCCCCTGTGGAACAACTTCCCGAGGGCACAGCAGGACCCCGGCCCGTTCCCGGTACAGACCCGTCTCGGTGCAGACCCCTCCCCATGCACACCCCTCCCGGTACAGACCCGTCCCGGTACAGCCCCGTCCCGGTACATACCCCTCTCGGTACAGACCCACCACCGGCAGCCGCCGCCCGGCCCGGGCCGGCACAAACGGTTAACGCGGCCGGGGCCGAAATGTGGCTCCTCCCGTTACCTCCCCGAGCCCGGCCCCGGTCCCTGCCTGGGCCGCCCAGCCCCAGCCCCGTTCTCCGCCACCGCCCAGCCCGGCTGCACCGGCCGGGGGCACCGGGGGCAACGCCGGGACTGGGAGGACCGGGGGCACCGGGGGTACCGAGGGCACCGGGAGCACCAGGAGCACCGGGGGCACCGGGGGTACCGGGCACCATGATCTGCGGCAGGAAGGCTCGTCCCGCCGAGCAGCCCCGCTCCCCGTCCGACGGCTCC
>VYZX01011683.1:180277-197798 GCA_013401335.1 Brachypteracias leptosomus
GACAGGGGGGCTCCAGGGGCTCCGGGCTCCTCACCTCAGGATGGAGCTGAGACCAATGGGCTTTGTCACCAGGGTGGTGGGTGAGGATGTGCTGGACTTGGTGGGGCTGTTCTGGTCTGGTGGGACCAGGGTCTGGTGTAAGGGTCTGGGGTCATGGCTTGGGATGTGGCATCAGGGGCCGGGGTCAGGGGTGGGGACTGGGGGTGGGGTTAAGATCTGGGGCAGGGTCCAGGGACATGTCTGGGGTCTGGGGTCTGGGGTCAAGGTTTGGGGTTTGGGTTCGGAGCCCAGGGTCTAGGGTGAGGGTCTGAGATCAGGGTCTGGAGGCAGGGCTGGAAGTCCAGAGACAAGGGCTGGGGTCCAGGGTCAGGACTTGAGATCAAGGTCTGGGTCAGGGTCCAAGGTCTGAGGTCTAGGATCAGGGTCTAAGATTTGGGGTTTGAGTTCAGGGTCTGAGGCCCAGGGTCAGGATCTGGGGTCAGGGTCTGGGACTGGGGGTTTGGGTTTGGAGTCTGGGGTTCAGGGTCTGGGATCTAAAGTCAAGTTGTGAGGTCAAGGTCAGGATCTAGGGTCAGAGTCCAGGGTTGGGGGCTGGGGTGAAGATCTAGGCCAGGGGTCTGAGGTCTGGGGCCAGGGTCTGGGGTCAGAGGTTAAGGTCCAAGGTCCAGGTCCAGGCTCCCCGTCTGAGCCCCAGGGTCCGGTTCCACCCCCAGCCCCAGCCCTGGTCCAGTACAACTCCCGCCAGCTCAGCCGCGTCTACCCGCTGGGGCTGAAGATGAACTCCTCCAACTACAACCCCCAGGAGATGTGGAACGTGGGCTGCCAGCTGGGTGAGGCCCTCGGGGGGACACCCCGGGACCCGGTGCCACCTCCCTGGGACCACCCCAGCCCTGACACCCCATCCCCCTCTCCCCACAGTGGCCCTGAACTTCCAGACCCCGGGATACGCCATGGACCTGAACACCGGGCGCTTCCTGGGCAACGGGCGCTGCGGGTACGCGCTGAAACCCCCCTGTCTGCGCAGCCCCCCCGGCGAGGGGTCCCCACACCTGCTGCTGCACCTCAGGGTGAGGGCACCCACCCATGTCCCTGCTGCGTGACACCCGTGACGTGCCCACACCTGGCCAGGTGCCACCCGCGTCCCTTCTCCCTGATGGCACCAACCTCACACCCAACCAGGTGCCACCCACATCCCTTCTGGGTGGCACCAGCCCCATGCCCAGCCAGGTGCCACTCACACGCCTTGTCCTGGGTGGCACCAGCCCCATCCCCACCTTTGTGTCACCAGTTCTCCTGGGGACACCAACCCTGTCCTCACACCTGTTTGGGTACCACCCGTGTCACTCCTGGGTGGCACCGACACCATCCCCATGCCTGCCAAGTGCCACCCATGTCCCTTCTCCCGAGGACATCGACCCTGCATGTCCACCCACATCCCCTCTCCTGAGTGGTACCAATTCTGTCCCACACCCAGCCTTGTGCCACCCATGTCCTTTCTCCTGGGTGACACCAACCCTGTCCCCAAACCCAGCTGGCATCAGCCACGTCCCTTCTCCGAGGTGGCACCAACCACCTCCCTCCTTCTCACTCCCAGCCAAGTGCCACCCAGATTCCTTCTCCTGAGGACATCAACCCTGCACCCAGCCCTGTGTCACCCACGTCCCTTCTCCTGGGGTCACCAACCTTGTCCCCACACCCAACCATATGCCACCCACGTCCCTGCTCCTGGGGACACCAACCTTGTTCCCATGCCCAGCCATGTGCCACATCCCTTCTCCTGGGGACACCAACCCTGTNTCAGTGCTCCCCAGGGCTGCTCCCTCCAGTATACCCAGCTCAGCCCAGTATGACTCCCACTGCTCCAGTATATCCCATCACAGTCCCAGCATGACCCCATTTCCCCACTATACCCCATCATGGGTTCAGTATGAACCCCATTCCCCCAGTGTACCCCACCATGGCCCCATAATGATCCCCATCCCCCCCTCAGTATACCCCATCACAGCCCCAGTATGACCCCAGTTCCCCAGTAGAGCCCACCATGGCCCCAGTACCACCCCCACTCCCCCAGTCCTCACTGCACAGGACAGCGCCAAGCTGGCTCAGGGCTGAGCACAGTGGAGGGTCAAGCTGGTCCCCGTGCCCAGGGTGGCTGGTGGCCATGGTGGCTGCAGTGGCCATGGTGGCTGTGGTGGTCATGGTTGCCAAGTTGGCTGTGGATGGCCATGGTGGCCATGATAGCCATGGTGGCCCTGGTGGCTGTGGTGGCCATGGTTGCCATGATGGCCATGGTGGCTGTTGATGGCCATGGTGGCTGTGGTGGTCATGGTTGCTACATTGGCTGTGGATGGCCATGGTGGCCCTGGTGGCCATGATAGCCATGGTGCCCCTGGTGGCCATGGTAGCCATGATGGCCCTGGTGGCCATGATAGCCATGGTGGCCCTGGTGGCCATGCCCACCCCGGTGCTGGTGCCACAGGCTTCAACCCTCGCTGGGAGGAGACCCTGAGCTTCCAGGTGCGGGTGCCGGAGCTGGCCCTGCTGCGCTTCGTGGTGGAGNACATCCCCTCTCCTGAGTGGTACCAATTCTGTCCCACACCCAGCCTTGTGCCACCCATGTCCTTTCTCCTGGGTGACACCAACCCTGTCCCCAAACCCAGCTGGCATCAGCCACGTCCCTTCTCCGAGGTGGCACCAACCACCTCCCTCCTTCTCACTCCCAGCCAAGTGCCACCCAGCTTCCTTCTCCTGAGGACATCAACCCTGCACCCAGCCCTGTGTCACCCACGTCCCTTCTCCTGGGGTCACCAACCTTGTCCCCACACCCAACCATATGCCACCCACGTCCCTGCTCCTGGGGACACCAACCTTGTTCCCATGCCCAGCCATGTGCCACATCCCTTCTCCTGGGGACACCAACCCTGTCCCCACGCCCAGCCCTGTGTCACCCACGTCCCCCACCAGTGCCACCACCCGTGGTGTCCCAGCAGCCTGTGCCCACAGGTGATCTCCGCTCAGCAGCTGCCCAAGCTGCACAAGGACAAGGACAGCTCCATCGTGGACCCCTTCGTGCGGGTCGAGGTCCACGGGGTCCCGGCCGACTGCTCCAAGCAGCAGACCCACCACAAGCTCAACAATGGTGAGACCTCTTGGGCCACCATGACCTGACCCCCAGGGACACCCCAGAGCACCCTGTCCCCAGGGGTGCCCAATGCCCAGGGAACCCTGGACCTCAGGAGCACCCAATCCCTGGGGACACCCCCAGGGGTGGTGGAGCCCCCCCCAGAGCACCCAACACCCCAGGCACCCACAGCCCTCTGCAACCCAGTGCCCAGGACACCCCAGTNTGTGGTGGCCATGGTTGCCATGATGGCCATGGTGGCTGTTGATGGCCATGGTGGCTGTGGTGGTCATGGTTGCTACATTGGCTGTGGATGGCCATGGTGGCCCTGGTGGCCATGATAGCCATGGTGCCCCTGGTGGCCATGGTGGCTGTGGTAGCCATGATGGCCCTGGTGGCCATGATAGCCATGGTGGCCCTGGTGGCCATGCCCACCCCGGTGCTGGTGCCACAGGCTTCAACCCTCGCTGGGAGGAGACCCTGAGCTTCCAGGTGCGGGTGCCGGAGCTGGCCCTGCTGCGCTTCGTGGTGGAGGACTACGACAGCACCTCCCCCAATGACTTCGTGGGGCAGTTCACCCTGCCCCTGGCCAGCGTGAGGCAAGGTGGGTGGGTGGGTGCCCCCCCACTGCCCCCGGGGATGGGGACGGTGTCCCCCCCACCCGCTCAGCCCCATCTCTGTCCCCAGGGTATCGTCACATCCACCTGCTCTCCAAGGACGGGGCGTCCCTGTCCCCTGCCACCCTCTTCGTGCACGTTCGCTGCAAGAGCCTGTGAGGTCCCCGTGGGGGGATGTCATGTCCCAGTGCTGGGGACAACACGCTCCTTCATGGGGTGGGGACACCCCCTGCGTGGGGACACTGCTCACTGGCCACGCTGACACAGGGCTGGCTGGGGACCCAAGGGGGTAGGGGACACCTCCGTGCCCCGTAGTGCCACCCCATTGCTGCCCTGCTCCAGCTGTGGCCCCATGAGATGCTGTGACAAGCAGGACGGGGTGGCCGGGCCAGCAAAAGCCCATGAGATGGGTGACACAACCTCCAAACATCGCCACCCCCAGCCACGCTCAATCTCACTCCTTGGGCTGCAAGGACAGTGCCACCACCGCGAGGTCCCCGAGGGGAACCTGCCACCACCACCACGTGCCCCATCATGCCCATGGCATCGGGCCCCTCTTGGCTGGTGGCCACGTCCCCAGCCCCTGCTCCAGCACCAGTCACAGACTCACACCCTGGTGCCAAGCCAGTCCAATAAAGGTTTTATTTTAACAGAGCCTGTCCCGGTGTCCCTGTCACCTCCCGTGGCCCATTGGGTGGGGTGGGATAAGGGCTGAACCCCCCCCAAAGAGGAACTGCGGAGCACCCATGGGTGCTGCACCCACAGGGGCTGAGGTGGGGCTCATTGGAGCAGCCCTCAAAGCTGCGGGGACACCCCCCACCTGCACCCAGCCTCCTCCAGCCTGGGACACAGGGGACACAGGAGGGGACACAGGAGGGGACACAGGAGGGGACACAGAGGTACTTGCATAGGAGAAATGGGACCCCGAGCAGGGGGATGCAATGGGGCTCCTGGTCCCCCCAGAGGTCCAGGCTGGGGTGGGGAAACCCCTTGGGGTGCAGGGTGAGCCCAGGGCACAACGGGGGGACAGGGGGTGCATAGACGGGGTCTTGGCCTTGGCTGCAGCTTTGAAACCTTTGGCTGGGAGGGCAGGAGCATCTCGGAGCTCTTGGTGGCCACGTCCTGGTGGGAGGCAGGAGGCAGGAGGCTGCCCGGGCACTTGCTTCCCAAGGTGTCTTGATGGGATAAAGGTTCTCCATAAACAAAACGATTCCTTTACCTCGGAGCTCCCACAGCAGGTGGTGACTGGGGAGGCTGGAGCAGCGGAGGCCCCGGGGCGATGCCGACAGCGTTGCTGGGCAGTCACTTGTGTGTGCATCGATATTTCCAGAGGGAAGCAGCCGAGCAGAGCCCTGTGGTGTGGCAGCAACGATGGGTCGTGCCCCCGGTGCCCCCAGCAGCATGAGGGGTGGTGGAGAGGAGTGACCTGAGTGTGAGCAGAGCGGGAGGTGCCGGGCGAGCTCCGGAGGCGCTGAGGAGCCGAGTCCCCCCCAGGATCTTCGGGTGTTGCTTGTGTTGAGCAGAGAGGGTCCGAGGCTCCGAGGCTGGGGAGGAGAAGGGACAAGGCATCGCTTGCACCAATAGCCCTTAGAGAGAATTGTCGACGTGCTCCAGCCCACGGGGAGGGTCGGTGCCGTCCTCCCTCCGCAGACCCCTGCCAGAGGATTGAGTTGAATGGAGGAGGGAGCAAACCAGGGGCAGAGTGTGGGGCCCAGAGCACCCTCCAGGCAGCAGGAGGGCTGGGCAGCCCGGACACCATGTCCTGGTGCTCCACCACGGGCACCGAGCCCCTGGGCACAGCAAGCAGCTGCCTCGGCCAGTCGAGATCAGTCAGAGGGTCCGGCAGCCCGGAGAGGCCTTCGGCAGATGAGTGCGACTCAGGTCAGTTTGGAACAGGAAAGATTTAAAATATATATAATATATATTTTTATTATTCACCCGTTAACTCCATTATATGCCAATCATGAGCTAGTTTTCAGCAGTTACATTCCCTTGATCACGTCTTTACGAGGATGCAATTAAATCAGAACAAAGGGGCCGGTGCTGCGGGCGCTGGGTCCCGGCGGCTCCGCTTCCCCTGCTCCCGGCGTGGCTCCGGCTCCGGCCCCGGCTCCGGTGGGAGGAGGACGATGGCAGCTCCTCCCCGGGCACGGCTCTGCTGCCCAGGGCTCCTTACTGCAGCACCAGCCCGACCTGCGGGAGCCAAGGGAGATGGAAGGTCATGATGTGCCCGAGCAGCCTCTGCCCCAGAGCTGGCTCCGGGTGGGCGCAGCTCATGAGCCCTCCCTGTGCTGGCTGGGAGTGCCCAGCACCGTGGGTATTCCCCTTGGATTTGGGATGTTTGGGAATAGGGAGAGGCCTGGGTGTGTGGGTGAAGGGGAGCATGGAGCCTGCCCAGCTCTGATCTCGGGAGGTGGCTGATATTGGGGTGTGATGAGCCCAGGGAGGCTGTAGGACAGTCTTGATCTACGAGCCGGGCGTGTTTCTAACTCGTAACAGACTGGGGAAGCTCCCAGCCCAATGTCCTCCTGGGCTGCTCCCCAGCAGCGTGGGCAGCAGGGCAGGGAGGGGATCCTGCCCCTCTGCTCCAACCTGGGGAGACCCCCCTGCAGTGCTGGGGCAGCTCTGGAGTCCTCAGCACAGCAGAGACATGGAGCTGGGGGAGCGGGGCCAGAGGAGGCCCCAGCAATGCTGGGAGGGCTGGAACCCTCTGCTGGGAGGCCAGGCTGGGAGAGTTGGGCTTGGTCAGCCTGGAGAGGAGAAGGCTCCAGGGAGACCTTCTGGGGGCCTTTCAGTGCTTCAAGGGGCCTGTCACAAAGATGGGGACAGACTTTTGAGCAGGGCCTGTTGGGACAGGACAAGGGGGGTTGGGTTTAAACTAAAAGAGGGAGGAGATTTCAACTAGATGGAAGGGAGAAATTGTTGACACAGGGTGGTGAGAGCCTGTCCCAGGTCACCCAGAGAGGTGTCACTGCCCCATCCCTGGAACCATTGCAGGTGAGGTTGGCCGGGGCTCTGCGCCACCTGCTCAGGGGGGTTGGACCAGATGACCTTGAAAGGTTCCTTCCAACCCACACTCTCCAAAGATTCTGTTATGTTTTCAACTGCTTCCAAGAGCCTGGTCCAGGACAAGTCCCTCTGCAGGCAGCTGGCACTGCTGGGTGCTCTCTGGCCAGTGACAGGACACGCTGGTGGCCAGGGCCAGGTTCTGACCCACTGGAGCCATCGACAGCCCCACTGCGGGGCATGGCTGGAGAGCAGCTCCCAGCACCAGGCTCTGCACTCCCCCAGCTCTCCCAGTGAGACAGGGGGTTGCTGACACCTCCTGACAACCCCCAGAGCTGTCTGAAGTGCTCAGTGGCAGAGCAAGGTGGGTTTTAGGAGCATGGGCTTGTACCCCAGGGACAGACCCGGCTTGGGACGCTCTGCAAAGAGAACCAAAGCCTCATTACTGCCATTAAGGCACTAATTAGTTGCCACAGGCTGGCTGCAGGGCAGCTTCTCAAGCACCATCCTCTCCAAGGTGGAGCACACAGGTGCTGAACCACATCTTTGGGGTGGAGATAAACCAAGTGCTGCCTAAAACTGGCCCAGTGCAGGCAGACAGGGTGTCCACAGGAGCTGTGGGGTGGGGAGAGAGCTGCTGGCCATGGGGACAAGGGGACAATCCCATGGTCAGCCCCTCCACACACGCCATGAGTGACCCCACCAGCAGAGCTGCCCATTGTCACCGGGTCCTGCCCAACAGTGACCCAGGTGCTCTCAAGCTGTTCTCCGGGGGGGTTGTTGTTCATCTGGTCCCACCAGGACAGACAGACACAGGCTACAGGACTGCATGGTGGCACCCAGGTCATCTGTGAGCTCACAGCAACCACCTCCCAGGTCACTGTCACCACCACTGGTGTCACATCTGTCACCCCCCAGCCCTCTGCCCATCCCCCCTCTGCACCTCACCTCCTGGACAGAGGGAAGAGGTTGTCCCTGCGGGTGGGTGTGAGGTTCAGGACTCAGTAACCCCAGTAAGATGAGCCTGGGGGGACCAGTGGTGGGGGCTTTTCCCCAGGGACACCCTCCCCAGGGATATCCTGTTGGAGACGGTCCAGGGAAGGGTTACAGGATGATCTGAGGGCTGGAAAATCTCTCCTATGAAGACAGGCTGGGATAATTGGGCTTGTTCAGCCTGGAGAAGAGAAGGCTCCAGGGAGAGCTTCTTGCAGCCTTCCAGTATCTGAAGGGGCTACAAGAAAGCTGGGGAGGGACTTTTTATAAAGGCCTGGAGTGATAGGACGAGGGGTGATGGGTTCAAACTGGAAGAGGGGAGATTTAGATTGGAAATTAGAAGGAAATTCTTTACCCTGAGGGTGGTGAGACACTGGCCCAGGTTGCCCAGGGGGGTTGTGGATGCTCCATCCCTGGAGGTGTTCAAGGCCAGGTTGGATGGGGCCTTGAGCAACCTGGTCTGGTGGGAGGTGTCCCTGCCATGGCAGGGGGGTTGGAACTAGATGATCTTTGAGGTCCCTTCCAACCCAAACCCTTCATGATTCTATGATCTGGAGCTCGCACCGGGTTCACCCATTCCTCGTGTGACACAACTGCCCAGGGGACACCGAGCTGCGTGTGACACAAACCCTGCTCCCCACGGAGGACCCCAGCACCCCGGGGCACTCACCTTCTCTGGTGCCATGCTGGGACACTTCCAATTGTACAGGTAATACTGCAGGTTCCCGTCCCCGATCCCAAACTTCAGCTTCTCCAGGAAGGTTTTGTTTTCCATGAGATCCAGTGCATTGAAGACGTCGAATCCTTTCTGCACGGGCAAGACACGAAACCATCAGCTCCTCCTGCTCGTGTGCTGGGGGGCTCCTTCCACCCATGAGCTGCTTGCCCCCCTTCCTACCCAGCTTTGCACCCCCAGAAGAAGGGACTGAGGCCACCAGGGAAGGACTGAACATCAGGGAACCCCCCCTCAATCCAACACCAGTTGCTGTAAGACACGAGTGGACACCCTGAGCTCAGCTCACCATGAAGGTCCAGGCTGCCCCTGCACCCCTCTCTGGGGCACCAGATCTTTTAGGATTTGGGTTTGTACAGCCCTGGGTACAAGCTCTGGGATCCCCACGATCCCAAGGGCAGCCTGGTGCCCAGTGGGCTGCCCAGTGAGCTGCTTGGTGAGCTACCCAGTGAGCTGCCTGGTGCCTGGTGAGCTACCTGGTGCCCAGTGAGCTGCCTGGTGCCCAGTGAGCTGCTTGGTGAGCTACCCAGTGAGCTGCCCAGTGAGCTGCCTGGTGCCTGGTGAGCTGCCCAGTGAGCTGCTTGGTGAGCTACCCAGTGTCCAGTGAGCTGCCCAGTGCCTGGGGAGCTGCCTGGTGAGCTGCCTGGGGAGCTGCTTGGTGCCCAGTGAGCTGCCTGGTGCCCAGTGCACCTGCCTGGTGCCCGGCGAGCTGCCCGATGAGCTTCTGGTGCCCAGTAAGTTGCCGGGTGAGCTGCTTGGTGAGCTGTCCAGTGCCCAGTGAGCTGCCCGGTGAGCTGCCCAGTGCCTGGTGCCCTGCCCGGTGCCCATCCCAGCCCTGCCACCACTCACCGACTTGGCCAGGATGAGCGCGTCGCTCATGAGGTCGATGAGAGGCGTCTTGGTGTGGACGTTGTAGAAGGAGTAAGCAGCTTTCAGGCTCTTGTGAGTCGGGTGGTTCATGATGGTGGAGGGCAGCGTGTAGAAGCTCAGGAAGTCTGTCACCTCCCCTGGGGCGCTCTGGAGGGCACAAGGGACACCACAACGTGTCAGAGCCAGGATAAAGCCCAGGCAGACCCTTGGAGGGGCTTGGCCAGGCTGAGTGACCACAGCACCACAGCTTCATAGAAGTGTTTGGGTTGGAAGAGACCTTGAAGAACATGGAGTCCAACCATTCCCCCATCCCTGCCAGGGCACCACTAACCCCTGGCCCTCAGCACCACATCTCCACACCTTGCAAACCCCTCCAGGGATGGGGACTCCACCACTGCCCTGCCCAGCCTGGCACAGCCCAAAACAGCCCCAAACATCAACAAATTGTTCCTCAGCTCCAAACAAAACCTCCCCTGGGGCAACTTGAGGGTATTCTCTCCCGTCACTTGTTCCTTGGGAGAAGAGCCCAACCCCACCTGGCTCCAACCCCCTTGCAGGGAGTTGTGCAGAGCCAGAAGGTCTCCCCTGAGCCTCCTTTGCTCCAGCCTCAACCCGCCCAGCTCCCTCAGCTCTAGACCCCTCATGGTGTGATTGGCTCCCTGCAAGGCGACTCGGGGCAGCCCAGGCTGGAGAAGCACCATCCTCCAGCAGCTCAAACCTCCCACCCTGGCAGAGCCCAGGGCAGCCACCTCCCCCATCACCCCACACCTCCCTGCACGCTCTGCCAGTGGAGGCAGAACCCAGGAGAACACCCCCCACCTCGCTCCTGCTCCCTCACCTCTACCACGAAGGTGTCGATGATGTTCTCCTGAGGTAGGAACCAGTGCTCCACCTCCTCTCTGCTCATGACAGGTGTCAGGTGGAACTGCTTCAGGTACTCGGTCAGGAGCTTGTGCACTGCAGGGATATCCCTGTGCTCCATGGGCCGCAGGCCAGGGGTCTTGGGAGTCTGCAGAGAGCAGCACAAATCCTTCTTGCTGCTTGCTCGGTGGTTTTATCACCCGAGGGCTCTCCGAGCAGCAGCTCAGAAACACTCTGTGCTGAGATCAGCCCGTTTTCAGTCCCACAACCCAACACTCTCCCCCCTGGCCCTGCAGGATGGATGCAATTGTCTGTGACACCGATGGCAGAGACCACAGAGAAGCAGAGCAGGTCCCAAGGCCCCACGTGCCAGGTCAGGTCCTGCTGGATGTGGCCTCCTACCCTACAACACAAGATCTCTGCTTCCCTCCAGGTCTCTGCTCCCACTGGCAGCGGGGACAGGCTGGGAAACGTGTCCCGGGCACCACAAGGAACCACTTAGTGTTATTTCAGACTCTATTTCTAGTCTAGGGTTGGGATTGCTCAGCAAAGCCCCGATCAAGCAGCACAAACTGCTACTGGGTCTGGGTTTCTGCTCAAAAACGGGCAGCTGGGAAGGAGCAGCTGGTGCCTCTGGTGCGGTGGGAGGTGGGAGGCAGGAGCTGTGGCTGCCCAGCACCACCAGAGCCCTCCAAGCACAACGGGCAGCTCTGCCCGACAGAAGGGAGGCAGCAAGGTCGGGGAAGGTGGTGGCAATTTTAATGCTTTGTTTGTTTTTTCTCCCGTATCCAGCTGGGGAACTTCCCCAGCAGGACAAGAGCAGTGACAGAACCGATCAGTCTGAGTGAAGAATGAGGGACTAACCCAATCCAAGGTCACAGGGAGGCTGTGTTTGGACAGATGAGGGCTGTCATATCTGCCTCTCGTTCTACCAGGAGGACAGGCTGTGACTCACCACGAAACAAAAGCTCCCAGGCTCCTCTAGCTGCAAGAGTTTGCCCTTAAAATGCAGGTACCCGGGCAAAACTAAATACAGATCAAATAAAGCTCAATGGCCTGACAGAGTCATTTACTACACGGAACAAACCCCAGCTCTCCAGGCAGAGGACTCGACCCCAGCTGAGATGTTTGTGTCTCCAGCTCCCAGCCTCACCCCTGGCCCAGGAGGAGCAGCTGCTGAGCCCTGGCCCAGCCCTGGCTGGCACCCACCTCGGGCAGCCGGTAAAGCTTCATGGTACGTTGCATAGTCATGTTCCTGCTCAGGTGGGAGAACTTGACCTCGATGAGTTTCCGAGGGTTCAGGGAGCGGTGCCAGTACCTGCAGAGAGACCCTGGGGGTGGGAGGCCTGTCCCCGGGCAGCGGGGCGGCCACACGGGCACAAGCTCCTCGGAGCTGCCAGGAGAGGGCAAGGGAGAACAGCACAGCTGGAGAGGGCAGCAGCTCCCACAGGGACAGAGCAGGGTGGCCTGAAGCACCTGAGCTGCAGAAAGGGCCCTGTCTTGTGATACATGAGCTGCTTAAGCAAAGCTGCTGGACTTAATCCTGCAAAGACGGTGCGGGGAGGAGAAACCTGGGCTGGGATTGATCTCCCCCACCGGGGGATCCCTCAGAGCTACACACCACAGAGGGGATCCCAGCAGGGGAAGGTCTGACACCAAAAACCTCTTTAGAGAACCACAGGCACTCACCTGCAAGTGCCCACAGGCTTGGGCAGCACCACCCCTGCAGTGTACACAGCCTGGAAGATCCCCTCCAGATGCACCCGCCGCGTGATCTCCCGGATCAGAACCGGGGCCACCCGCTTGGAGCGCAGCTTTTTGTGCACACAGAGGAAGTTTATCTCCACCATCTTCTTCTCTCTGGGGAAAGGAACAATGCAGAGCATGAGACCCACTGCCCTGACCTGGAGGGGCAAGTTACCTCCAGGCCCACCAAGAGAAAGAGGGGTCAAAGCCTCGGGGAGGGCCAAGGGGCAGGGGCTGGGTTTGGAGAACTCTCTTTTAAGCTCTACCCAAGGCTTTCCCAGGGAAAATGTCTCCATCCAGCTCTGGAGGATTTCTGTAAGACAGAGCTCTAAGCCGACCTCTCTCATTGAGGGAAACAGGCTTCACAGCTGCTAACTACACGATGTCCTTGCCCAGAACTTCACTGCCCACCTTAAACACCCCCCACCCCTTCCTCCAAGCAGGGAAACATCTCCACAGCTGAACGCTGTAGGACTGGCTCAGTCAGTCAGGGAGGATGTCACCAGAGCTCCTGAGCACTCCCAGGAAGCCCCACATGCCACCAAGGGGCAGGGTGAGCAGCACTCACGTGTCATAGATGTGGATGGTGGCTGGGATGGCGCTGATGAATCCAACCAGCTTCTTGCTGGAGACAACCCTGACCCCACAGTGCCACTGGGGCAGCCAGCCCGGGGGACGCAGCGCCCTGGAGGAGAGACACACTTCAGGAGACACGTCCCATCACAGGGTACCTGCTCCTGCCTCCCCACCCTGCCCTGGGACAGCCCATGTCCTGCTCCAACTGTGGGATTGCAGCCAGAGGGTGAGAGGGTGGCAGTGATGGGACAAGGAGGGACTGCCGGGATCCAGGAGAATTCCATGGCCAAGGTGAGTTCTCGCTGGTGACACAGGAGGAAACTCCTGTTCCTGGATTCATGAACGCCCCCAGGAAACAGCAGCTCTGCTGCAACACTTCTCCAGGAGTCATGGCTGGCAATGTTACTTGGCAGCCACCTTCACCCTACAGCTCCAGGCACTGGGAAGCTCCTCAGTCACCGGGATGTTCAGAAGCACTCGAGGGATCAAACCAACCAGGAAAAACCTCCCGGTTTAGGCTCTCAAAGCAGCCAGGGCCGGGCAGGGCCCCCACAGCATCCCACGGTGACAGAGGGGAGGGAGCTTTCAGAGAGCAGTGAGGTGGAACGAGCAGAGGCAGCCGTGGTGCTGTCACCAGGACCAGACCTGCTCCATGGCCAGCCTGTCACTCACCACAGCAGGAACTCGGGGGAGTAATCGAACCGGAACATGTTGTCGTCGTCCTCCACGTAGTTCTCGTTCAGCAGCGTGTACAGCTCCTTCAGCTGGAGCAGGAGACACCAGGTCAGGAGTTATTCACCCAGCACACGCCCTGGCTGCTCGCAGAGGGGACCCTCAACACCTCTGAGGTGCCATGTGCAGCCCTGTCCCTGCTACGGGCACGACCCCTGCTCTGGTGTCACTGCAGGACACACAGACAAGCCCTGCTGCCCTCGGGTCAGCTCTCAGGGAGGGGGGACGTGGTCTGGGGGGTCTTCCTAAGGGAAAACTCCTGGCTTCAGGCTTCCTCATGCTTAAAGAGCACGTGGAGGTGTCCCCGTTCATCCCCATGAAGAAACCAGGGAATGGTTGAGATCCCTCACCCATGCATAGGTCAGAGGTGACTGCACAGTGGGGAAGTCAGAGAATCATCGAATGGTTTGGAAGGGAAGGGACATTTAAAGGACATTTAGTCCAACCCCCCTGCAGGGAGCAGGGACACCTGTAACTAGAGCAGGTTGCTCAGAGCCCCGGCCAACCTCACCTGCAATGGCTCCAGGGATGGGGCAGTGACACCTCTCTGGGCACCCTGTTCCAAAGCCAGACCCACCTGACCCCAAGGAATGACACGACCACTGAGCTGGGGAGTTGCTCGGTGTGAGGGACCCGTTCCCACCCCAAAAGCCATTTCTGGCAGTCCAAGCATGGAACTGCTGACCATGAACAGAGACCCAACAGACTGCTGAGCTGCCTGCACTCACCACGCCTCGGTCCCCGAGGTCCAGGGCGTCCCAGGTGAAGCCCTGGGGCAGGGTGTATGGCTCCTGGCGGATGTTGTCTTTGTCGGGCTCAACCGGGCCGTGGGTGTTCACCACTTCTCCTGCAAGAGAGAGAGGGGCCATGAGGATGCTCTCTGCTGCTGCAGGCCAAGTCTCCACACCACCTTGGTCTGGTGACCAACAAGCCCACTTCCCCAGCGTGATCTCCCACCCCAGGTGCCTGGTGTGGGCAGCCAGGGATCACCAGATCACCCACCCAGTTTGGGACAGGCCACACGGGCAGAGAAGCAAAACTCCTTCCCGAGCAGTGGTGGAGCCAAGGGGGCAGCAGAGAGAGGTGACCAAAGAGAACAGAGCTCCAGAGCTACATCCTCCAGTTCCCCAGGATACCTGGTCCTTCCCCAGACCCAGTCCCAGCCTCAGCCAGTGCTTTCCCATGATGGTGGCTCTGTCCCTGCCAGCTCTGTCCCCTGCCACTTGGCCAGCGTCAGGGCTTCCTTCCCACCACACTTAGAGAAGAGCTGTAGCAAACAAGACAACTTTTGTTGAGAGCACATTGACTCCTAAAGCCCCTGAATCTGCCAAGAGATGTCAGCTCAAGCACTGGCTTTCTCTGGGATGTCAACACAGCAGCATCACTCCAGTGCTGCCAAGAGAAGCAGGACACTCTAATTAGGAATTCCCTTAAAAAGGGATTGAAAAGGTTTCCAGGCAATGGGGAGGTGAAGAAAAGCCCAGAGCAAGAACTGCCCCCATCACACCCACCAGGGCAGCGTCCAGAAACGCTCACCCCTGGCTGACCCCTCTGCTTTGAGCAGGTGCTGAAATCCAGCTCCAAAAGCCCCACAGCACTTTTGCTGGCCAACCCCAAACAGCTCCTGTACCTACCATAGGGGGCAGAGACTGTTCCTGGGCAGGGACCACGGGAGATGGCAGGACAAAGAGTGGCCAGTGGTCCAAGCACAGGCAGCAGTTTGGTGTGCAGAGGAGAGGGCTCGTTTGGGATCAGAGAATTGTTTTGGTTTGAAAAGACCTTTCAGATCATTGAGTCCAACCGTTCCCCCATCCCTGCCAGGGCACCACTACCCCCTGGCCCTCAGCACCACATCTCCACACCTTGCAACCCCCTCCAGGGATGGCAACTCCACCACTGCCCTGCCCAGCCTGCCACAGCCCTTCACAACCCCAAACACCAACAAATTGTTCCTCAGCTCCAAACAAAACCTCTCCTGGAGTGACTTGAGGCCGTTTCCTCTTGTCCTTTTGCTTGTTTCTTGGGAGAAGAGCCCGACCCCACCTGGCTCCAACCTCCTTGCAGGGAGTTGTGCAGAGCCAGAAGGTTCTGCCTGGAGCATCCTTTCCTCCAGGCTCAACCCCCCCAGGACTCTCAGCCACTCCTCACCAGACTTTTCTGTGCCTCTCTCTCCCCAGAAGGTAACTTCCACCCTCCCTCCAGGGTTCACCCAAACAGAAATTATATTTGCCACAGTCAGGATCTTCTGGGAAATGGGGCAGATGCAGGATCAGGCTTTGCTGTCTCCCATAACCCTGTGTCATCTCAGTGTCACCTTCCCAGCACAAGCTGAGACCATCACTCCCAGCAAACGGCCTCTGAGACCACAGAAAGCCTCAGGCTGGTGCTGACACCACCAAAAAGGAATCAAACCCAGTGTTTGCAGCAAGAGGGGTCGGATGCAGCCCCACGAAGGAAACGACTGAAGAGCAGCCAATCCGAAGCCATGACAAGCTTCAGGTAAATCTAGAAACCAGGGGCTTGAACTCATCCTCTAGCTCTCCTGAGCTCTGCACGGATTTTTCTGGGGGATAGAGGGTGGAGAGACCAAGCAAAGCAACCCTGGGAGCATCCCGGGAGCGCTGCAGGTTTGCTCCAATTAACTCAGGAACAGGCATCTTCCCCCTCCCTCTTGGATCTGCTCAGCTGCCAAGAGCTCCTGCCAGGCTGAGGAACAGCAGATCCCTTCTGACACAGGCTGACACGTCAAGAGCAACTGGAGCAGGGGCTGGAGCAGGGGCTGGAGCTGGGGAGCCCAGCCAGGCTGTCTGTGTGGGGAAGAGAGGGTGAGGAGATAGAATCATTTTGGTTGGAAAAGACCTTTCAGATCATCATAAAATCATAGAGGGGTTTGGGTTGGAAGGGACCTTAAAAGATCATCTAGTCCCACCCCCCTGCCATGGCAGGGACACCTCCCACTAGACCAGGTTGCTCACAGCCCCATCCAGCCTGGCCTTGAACACATCTAGAGATGGTGCATCCCTAGTCCAACCACTGGAGTCCATCAATGGAGCATCCCTATAATCCATCCCCAGTCCAACCATTAACCCAGCACTGCCAGGGCACCACTAAACCATGACCCTCAGCCTTGGCCCATCAATCCAGCCTGGATTCCAGACAGGATCCCCCACCTTTAGATGGACATGGCAGCCTGGGGGTGCAGATGCTCACAAGATCTGTGCTTTCCCTCTCCCAGCTCTCCTGCCTCAGCCCCACCATCTGCCTGTGCCAGGGGCTGATGCGAGCCCAGCAAATCAACCACGGGACAGCTCAGAACATGGACCTGATCTTGGAGCAACTCCCACCACTGGCCCTGTCTCACCTTGAGATACCTTCACTACCAAGAACCCCTTGCTGGGCAGCTGCAGCTCCTGGAAAGAGCAGAGCTGCTTAGCCCTAAGTCCCTCAGACTTGGCAGGAGGAAGGCTGGCAATGAAACTTGGGCACAGAGGGCTGGGCAGACTCAACTCAAGAGCTAAAGACAGAGATTAAGGGACACCCACACACAGGAGGCATCAAATCTGATGTCTGAGAAGGCTCCTTGTCCCTCTTGACCCCTTCAGCTCTCTGGTGGCAGCGCTGGCTGCTCACTCCATGATGCTGAACAGTGGACAAGTGTCACTGGTGCCTGTGAAGCCCAGACAGGACAGCAGGGAGGCCTTGCTGGCCAGACACCAGCTTCTCTGGGCTTCTCTGGGCTTCTTTGAGCAGCCTGGGGACCACGAGGCTTCCCCCCAGGAGCATGACATGGCTCAGGGCTGTACATACCCAGCTTGGGCACGGGCTGTGTGTCCCAGAACTGGTAGCTCCTCTTGCTGGCCTCCTCCATGGTCTTGGCAGGGCCTTGACCTACAGAGAAGAGCTCGATGGCTTTTTGAATCTCCTGGATCCTCTCAGCAGGTAAAGAGTTCACCTGAGGGCAGAGAAGGAAGGTGGAAAAGGCAAAATAAATAAGCTGAGCCACCAGGTCAGTGTTTCAGCTCCTCATTAGGGGAAGCTGGAGCTGACCCTGCCTTGGGGAACTGCCAGGAAGGGGACCACGGGCAGGAGACTCCCTTCCCAGCCCAGATCCTCCTGTAACCCTCTACGAGATGGATGAACCCTTTATCAGGCACCTGCCACACACCTAGACCTGGTTTCTAGGCACTCCTGGGTCAAAGGGGATGGATGAACCACCTTAAAACGTGTCCAGGAGCAGTGAAGAGGGTGTGAGACCCCAGGAGCAAA
>VYZX01011683.1:197941-217766 GCA_013401335.1 Brachypteracias leptosomus
ACCCCAGCCTGGGGCTTTCTGTGGGGGCTTCGTTGCAAACTGCAGCTTCCAGAGCCCCTGGGCACTGCAGAGCAGGACCAGCAGAGAGGCTGGGTGGTGATGAAGGACACCTCCCTCCTCCTCCTCCCCAAGCAGCCCTTGGAGGGGCAGCTCTGTGCTGAATTCCCAACCCCAGCTCCTCCCTCATTCCTGGTGAGGATCATTTGAAACACTTTAATGCTCGGCACAGTCAGAAGGTCAAAAAATTAGAAACATTGGGCTGGGAACCAGGTACTGGAGAGAAAAGAGCCTCTGTGGCTGTGCTGTGTGTGTGGCCAGGCCAGGGCTGTGACCCTGGGAAGGGCTTGGTCACCTTCACTGCCTGGTCCTGGGCCTGGTCGGGCTGGTCTCCTCCTTTCTCTTTCTTCCTTTTGGGTTTCTTTTTCTTCTTTTTGGCTCCGCTGTCATTTGCTGGACTCAAGCCACTAAGGAAGAAAAGAAAAACATAATTGGAGCCTTGGGGCTGGCTTTGAGAGAACATTTATAGGGGGTTTGAAGCTCTCTAAAGAAAATACAAGTTCCCTGCTCTCAGTCCAAGTCTCCAGGAGGTGGAATACAAGGTGCAGGGGGGAGCAGCCACGTGTCCTTTCCCTGGCACCCCTCCCAGCAGGGAGCTCCCAAAAGGGGACCAGTGCCAACATCTCCCACCCCACAGGTTTCCTCAGTGGTGGGGAGCAAACCCCACACCATAGTGACCACATCTCTGCTGTCACATCACCCAGCTCAGCACCAGGAGCCCAAATCCACCCCGTGGAGCAGCAGTGATGCCAGCTTTGGGTTCAGTGCCCAGTTTTGGGTTTGATACCCAGCTTTGGGTTCAGTGCCCAGCTCTGGGTTTGATGCCCAGCTCTGGGTTCAATGCCCAGCTCTGGGTTTTTTCCCCTCTCTGAGCCCCTGGATGGACATGGGAGCAGCAAACACTGGTCCAGCCTTAGAGATAAGACCCCACAGCAGGTCCAGGCAGCACAGAGGGGCCAGTGGCCAAGGGCACCATGATGAATGTCATCCCACCTGCAGAGGGGATGGTCTAGGGAGATGTGTGGCTGTTAGCCTGGAAAATTATTATATTGTCCTGCTGGAGCTGGAAGATTGAGGCTGAGCTGCCCCGAGGCAGGACAGGGATACTGGTGCTGCAGAGCTGGGGCACCCCAAGCCAGAAATCTCCTGCCAATGGTCCCCAAAACAAGGTTAGAGCCACCACGGGGGTCACACTCAGGTGGGAATTCAACCCCAGCTGGCTGGAGCAGGACTGAGTGGAGGGATGAGAGGGGAGGATGGGGACACACCGGGCCAGGGGAGCTTTGCCAGGGGCTGACACACAGGAGGGGCCCTCAGCAGAGTGAGGAGGGGGGATGGCACCAACAGCACCAGTGTCACTGTGCCCTGCCCGCTCCCACCACTGCTGCCAGGCTGGTTGGGCAGGAAAACCACAGAATCCTTCCCCTTCTGAGGATTTCTCAGGATTCTCTTGGAGAAACTGGGAGCTCGTGGCTTGGAGGGGTGGATGCTTCACTGGGTTACAAACTGGCTGTGGCCAGGAGCAGGGAGTGGTGGGAATGGAGTTAACTGCAGGTAGTGCTGGTCACAAGTGGTGTCCCCAGGGCTCAGTGCTGGGGCCTGTTCTGTTTAACATCTTTATCAGTGACCTGGACAAGGGGATGGAGGCACCCTCAGTCATTCTGCAGATGGCCCCAAGCTGGGTGGGAGTGTTGATCTGCTGGAGGGTGGGAGGCTCTGCAGAGGGCTCTGGCCAGGCTGGATCAATGGGCCAAGGCCAATGGGCTGAGGTTCAAGCAGGCCAAGGCCCTTGGGTCACAACAAGCCCCTGAAGGCTCCAGGCTGGGGCAGAGCAGCTGGAAAGTGTCCAGTGGAAAAGGACCTGGTGAGGTGGCTNTATGACTCTAACTCACATCCAGCTCAAGAGGAGAGGTCACAGCCAGGGAGACCCCTGGGCAGGGTCTGTTCTCTGCACCCAGCAGCACATCCACAGCACCTACAGCCACAAACCCACCACTGGCAGCACCACCACCCACACCAGAGCAGGTCTGGCTGGAAACCAGCACAAGCTCTGCCCCATGGAGCCCCTCCCAGCCTGGACACCACAGGGCATCTCCCTGCCCTCCTGTGCCCAAGGCCTCATCCCCTTCTCTCCCCAGATCTCAGCTCAGGGACCCAAGCCTGTATATTTTTCACTCCATGATACAGAGGCAGCTCCTTCCCTGCACCCGGGGCGATGGTGGCTTCCAGAGCAGGGACAACCTCATGGCTCTGACCTGCCTGGAGGCAGAGGGTGAACCAATGACACCATCCAGCCTGGAAACCCCTCTGAGTGCCACCTGCTCCCAAACCAGCTTTAATACCCTCACCACACACAGGATAGAGGCAAAGAGGGTGGAGCAGGGAAAGGAACGAAGAAACACACTGGAAAATACGTTGGAGCAGCATCCAACTATTTATTTGAGCCAGGCCAGGAACGGGAGAGAGCTGGGAGGGGAACAAGGTTAAAAACATCCCTGGGCTGAGCAGCAAGTGGGTTCTGAGCAGGGTGATGGGTGCCTGGGGGGTGAGCAGCAGGGCTGGGTGGCCAAGGACAGCCAGGACAGTGACACTCATGGCACAGGAACCCGAGGGGACGGGCAGAGCAGTGGAGATGTCTGGGCTCAGGACAGGGAGCAGCTGGGCTGGGACAGGTTTTCCTCCAGACAAAACCTGAACAGCAGCAGAGACTCTGCAGGTGGGATTTGCTGGGGGAAAAGGCTCCCATCTACTGGCAGAGCCCCACATGAAACACTGGGACAGAGAAACACCAGCACTGGGAGCAGGGGGAGCTGCTCCATGGAGCGGGGTGATGAGAACCCCCCTGTCCTCCTGAGAGGGGAGGCTGTGACACCAGAGCTCTGCGGGGATCAGCAGCTGTCCCCAGGGGGGACATGTCACCTCTCCTCCCCCCGCCAGAAAGGGCTTTGCCTCCCCCCGGGAGAGGTGAGCTCTGACATGACAGCAAAGTAATTACAGCAAAGCGCTGCTGACACCGCCATCGATCCGCTGACAAATGGGCAGCCTCTGTTCCCTGAACTCCTCACGGAGCAGCACCGGGGAGACCTGGCAGAGCCCCAGCCAGCCAGGATGGACACACCGAGCTCCTGGGATGGGCCAAACCAGCCACGGAGCAGCTGCCATAGAACCCACCTGGTTGGAAGAGACCTTTAAGATCACCAAGTCCAACCATTCCCCATCCCTGCCAGGGCACCACTAACCCCTGGCCCTCAGCACCACATCTCCACACCTTGCAAACCCCTCCAGGGATGGGGACTCCACCACTGCCCTGCCCAGCCTGGCACAGCCCAAAACAGCCCCAAACACCAACAAATTGTTCCTCAGCTCCAAACAAAACCTCCCCTGGGGCAATTCGAGGCTGTTTCCTCCTGTCCTGTCACTTGTTCCTTGGGAGAAGAGCCCGACCCCACCTGGCTCCAACCTCCTTGCAGGGAGTTGTGCAGAGCCAGAAGGTCTCCCCTGAGCCTCCTTTGCTCCAGCCTCAACCCCCCCAGCTCCCTCAGCTGCTCCTCACCACACTCCTGCTCTAGACCCTTCCCCACCTTCGTTGCCTTTCTCTGGACACGCTCCAGCCCCTCAAGGTCCTTCTGGACGAGGGAGGGGCCCAAAACTGACCCCAGGGTTCAAGGTGCAGCCCAAAAAACACCCAACTGATTCCTGACCAATTTTAACACCTCAAACCACCAGCACAAGGGGGTTTGGGAGCACACCCAAGGACAGACACTGGCAGGCAGCCCCTTCCACAGGAGACAGACACGTTTTCCCAGGTCACCTCCACGCCGGGACTCTGCAGGTGTCAGAAGTGACAAACAAAATCCTCCCAGCCCCTGTGTATTCAGTGCCCGTCGCTCGGCTCCATAAATCAGAGCTGCCAAGCCCAGCTCGCAGCTAATGAGTTCAGCCCAGCCAATATCCCCTCACCCCCACACCCGGCTCGCAGGTAGAAGTGCTGAGAAAAATCCTCCCTGATTTATGAGCAAAGCTGCCGTGACCTGGAAGAAATCAGGGAGGCAGGAGGTGGGTGAGGTGCTGCATTCCCTGGCACCCTGGCCTGGGGAAGGGCCCTGCTCCTGCCAGGAGGTGAAAACCAACCCGGAGAGGAGGCACCAACAAGAAGGAAAATGCTGGAAAACCTGATGGTCCAACTTGCTACACACAGAGAAGCAGCAATTACAGGTATTCTCTATTTTAAAGTCCACTTAGGCAAGCAAGCATCTTATTCTGTGTGCTCCAGTGCAGTTGTGGCCCCTCATATGCTCCCCAAATCAACAGCAACTCCTCACTAGTGCCCTGGGACGCCCCAAAATCCCACCAACCACGGCTGATGTGACCCATGAGGCTGCGAGGGCTGAGCTGGTTTCACCCCCAGGAAGGGCTGAGCTGCCAGGCCAGGTCCCAGCCCGCAGCCCCCAGCTCTCCTGGCTCTGCTTATGGTTTTTTCCCTCCCTCTTTCCCTTCCATGCCCATTTCAGCCCCAGCTGCTTTGACAGGGTGGAGAAGGGCACGTTGGCTGCACCAGGGGAAACATTTCCCAGTTACCTGTAGGATCATGAGGATGTTTCCTGACAAAGGAAAATGCTCCTCCCTTCTCCCAGGAAGGGCATTGCCACCATCACAGCCAGTACCCATCACCACATCTCCCCTTCCCTGCTACTGGGCAGCTCCTTGAGCTCAAGGGAGAGGAGCTGGCACTACCCACAGCACACAGAACAACACCTGTAACCTCAGCAGTCCCCAAAACAGACTTTTGGAGGCACCTAAAGAAACCAGAAGGGCTTGTTCAAGGCTCACACTGACTGTCCTCCACCAGCTCAGCCCCTCTGGGGTCAGTAAACACCAGATGCAACCAGTAACAAGCTGGTGTTTGGCACTCACTCATCACCTGGATCCACGTGTGCTCCTGCTGCACTCCCAGATCTGAGGGATCTTTTGCAAGGTGGGGAAGGAAAGCACAAGGAGGACAACCCCAGCCATGGCCAGCTCTCCACAGCTCCCTCAGCCCGGTGGGAAGCTCTGGGTCAGCACAGGGGATTTCAAAGGCTGGGAGGTATTTCCCAGAGTGCAGAGGCTGCAGCAATCAAAAGCATTTGTGTAACGAGACACTTGGGCTCCCTCCTGTCTCACACTTTGGGCTGTGAATGGTATCAAATGCTGCTGGTTCTGCCTCAAAACCCAACTGGAACCACAGATGGAGACAAAGGCTCGTGTGGTTGCAGTCCCTCCAGCCCTGTCTCCTGGTCCCAGAGGTGTCAGATGAGCAGGAGAAGATCCCTGCTCCCTATTTAGGTGCTGGAAAATCCTCCTGCCAAGCGTGGGGCTAATCAGGCTGGTGCTTAGGCTGTAATCTCCTCAGGGCTGGAGGCTTCAGAGCAGCAGGGCCAGGGGGGCTCCACACAGAGCTGCTCCTGCTCCATGGAACACCCAGAGCTGAACCCTGCAGCTCAGAGCAGGGTTTGGCCCCAGACCTTCCTCTCAGGGTGTCAGGCAGGGGCTGTGGGGCAGGCACACCAAGAACAGCTCCTCTGCTGCCCCCCCACCCACCCAGCAACACCCCAGTTCATGCCACAGGACCAACCCCAACTTTTCTCACCCAAACCCACTTTTTTGGGTGGTTTTGCCTATGACAGACACATTCCACAGGGCTGGGACACTCAGATCTTTGGTTTCATCATTGTCCATGAACCAACGAGCCCCAGGGGGCTGGCACCAGTGTCAGAGCAGAGCCCCTGCCCCTGTCCCTGCCTTTCCAGCATCTTCTATCTACAGTAATAACCCCCTGCAGACACCAGAGACACAGCAGAAGCTCTCTCCACACAGAGGAAACCACGACAAACACGAGTGGGACTCTTTTCCCTTGGGGACTCAGCCTGGCTGGGCACAGGGAGGGCAGAGCAGCCACTTCCCTGCACTGAAACGGGGCCAAGGTGGAGGAAACTCAATTCCTCTTTCCTGTCCTTAAAAGGAAAGGATGGATTCCTCTGGCCAAGTAATATTTTTATGTTTTAAACCTCAGAGCCGAGCTCCAGTGACTCTCAACACGAGCTGGGCAGAGGCAGGACTCCGAGCATCACTCTGCAAACCCTACAGCTCAAGATACTCCTGCCCCATTTTTGGGGCCAGAGTTCCACCAGAAACACTCCCACATCCCAGCACAACACAACAGCACAAAACCAATGAAACCGATGTGCATCAAGAAAGAAAATCACCACCTCTCCCACTGTGTGGTCTTTTCTCTCCAAGGTGGGTCTTCCATCAGGTTTTGAGGGGTAAGAGATTTCCCAAAGAGCCCCAAACTGGTTATCACTGTGCCCATCAGTCACACTTTAACTGTATTTTCTGAGCAATCTGGACTCTCTAAGTATATTTGTTACTGGATGTTTCCCAGTTGTACTTCAACACTGGCCCCAGTCGGGGCAGGTAACTGCATTTTAACCCCACAGGGCTGCAGGAGATACAGAGAGGGCTCAAGAACACCCCTTGTCCTGGCAAAGGGCAGCCTGATCCGCAGGCTGGGCCACAGCAGTGATGGAGCACCACGTCTCCTCTCCCCTTGGCTCTGCTCTCCGCAAACCTAATCATGTCAGAGGGAAAGAGAAGAGAAATCTCCCCGAGCACGACTAAACCTATTAAAGAGAGACACGGTGCCACACCCGGGAGGCAAAGAAAATATCACCAGGCATCTGTGCTGCCACAGAGAACAGCCCCTGCGATATTTCTTACGTGACCTTTCATTCACCGGCTCCGAGGCTCCTCACAGCCAGACTCCCCACACCAGCACCTGGGGAGAGCAGCTGCTGGGGCACTGGGAGAGTGGGAAGAGGAGCCTGGAGAGGCTCAGGCACGTGAAGCACGAGGCACGAAACCTCTGGAAACCTCTGGAAACACGTGATGTGGCACAAGCCGCACGTCGCCGTGCCCCGTGGCACTGCAAAGCCAGCAGGAATGAGGACAGAGCCTCTCCTGCAAGCCAGGGGCATGGCGAGGCAGCTCTGGGCCTTGCTAATTAAGGCAGTGAGTAATGAGGGTGCTACGTTTGGGATTTCAGATCTTTCCTCCTGAGATAAGGACCTGCCCGGCCACATGCGCTCGATTCCAGCCCAACTGTTGCTACTTCACCATTTCATACCTCCAGACACCACAGCCCTCGAGCTACAGGATGATGTTGGCTGAGCTCTGCAGACCCCTGGGCTGCGTTTGGGATACCAATGGGATGGGTGTGCAGGAGCCTGGGCTTCGTCCAGGGCACAGGGACAGCCACGGGAGGACACAGGCTCCAGGGAGCGGGATAATGCACCCAACCTGCCACCACCCTGGGTGCCACCCAGAGATGCTGGGAGGGGGAAGAAGCTTGTGCTGGAGGCCGAGGGGAATGTGGGCAGACACACCCTAACGCAAATGCAACAAAAGCTGCGAATTTGGCTCATTTCAGCACAAAAAAGGCACTCGCGGCCCTTCCCTGGCTGCCCTGCTGACCCCCCGCACACAGTCACCCATCCGCGCCGCGGTCGGGCCCGACCCTGCTGAGCTTCGAACACGCTCCCACAGCCGGCGTGAATGGGAGCCAGCGGGGCCCGTCCCCCCGCCAGACTGACAGGCAGCCCGACCAATCGCAGCGCGGGATGCTGCCCGGCGGCCAATCAGCGCGGCCGCGGGGCGGGGCGCCGCTCACTTCCCGGCCGCTGCTCTCCTCAATGAGCCCGGCCGCCGCCGCGACGGGCGGCCCCGGCCGCCGCTCACCCCCGGTTGGAACCGCGCTCCGCCTCGTTCTCGCAGTCGCTGCAGTGCTCATGGTCGTTCTCCTCCGCCGACGGCCGCGGAGGCCTCGCCGGTGGCCGCCTCACTGCTGTCTCACTATCGTCCGCCATCTTGAAACGGGGCCTCGGCGCCTGCCGCACCCCCTCAACAAAGCGCGCCGCGATTGGGCGGTGGGCCGCGGGGCATGCCGGGACCGGTAGTCTGCGCGGGCATGCAGGAGTCGGGCCGCGCCGGGATCGGGACTACAGTTCCCGTCGGCCTTTGGGGAGCCCCAGGGCGGGGCTCCGGGGGCGGGAGGGTTCTCACACCGGGGCCACCGTGCAGGGTTACTCGCCGTGGCGGAGAACCGTAGCCCAGCCACTCCGCCGCCCGACCCGCTCCGCGCCCGCACTGTCCGCCCCCCCACCCGCTTCCTGCCCGAGGGGGCGGGCCCAGCCCAGTGAGGGCGGCGCCGATTGGCTGGGAGAGGGACACCCCCCCCTCCCTCTCCCCAGCAGCCAATAGGCGCGCGGGACACTGCGTCGCGTGTGAAGCTGGGCGGAGGGTGAGTGGGTGAGGGCAGCGCGGGGGGACCCGCTCCCCGCGGAAGGGCCCGGCCCGGTACGAGCGGTCCTCCCGGGGCCTGGCCGGTCCTGTTCCGCTCTGCGGCCCAGCCTGGTCCCCGCCAACTGTGTCACAGGCCCCGGAGAGGAGCCGCGGGGACACCCCGGCCCTGGGGAGGCTGTGGGGGTGGCCACGGCCCGGGCCCGGGCGCACCGGGAAGGTGCCGTTTCGCAGCCAGGGCCCTGTCCGGTGACACCTCTCAGCAGCTGGGGCTTGACTCGGCACCAGTTGAAAGGCCCCGGGGGTGGTTCGTGGTGGTAGCTTTTTCTTCTGTGCAGTTAATGATGTATTTTATGATTTTCCCTTTTAATTGCAGCCTCCTGGAGCCAAACCCAGGGCTGCCGGTGCCCAGGCCCCAGCCAGAGCCGAAGGCAGCGGGAGGAGGGCTGGGGGGAGCAGGGCACTGGAGGGTGCCTCTGGCTCCATCCTCAGCCCCACCGGGTGGCTTGAGGCTGGTGACTTGTGCCCTGCTCAAAAACCAGAGGAGTTGGGGCACGGGGGATGCTTTAAAAGCTGCTTCCTCAGGGCCTTGGTTACATCTCCCAGGGCACCATTCCTCACAGCAGGAATAACTCCAGGAGTTTCCTGCTCTGACCAGCCTCTGTGGTTCACATTTCAGCTTTTGCTGGCTAAATACACCCAAAAAAAATGGTGTATTTTGAGGAAAACTGGTTCTGGCTCCTGCCAGTAACATCTGCAGCACGGGCTGGCCTCTACCCTTGTGTACAGTTCAAACCTGAGCTCGTTAAATATTTAAACCTTGTACCATGGATCTTAAATCTGCCCAGGCCCTGCGACAGCACAAGTGTTTTCAAACCCCCCTTGGCCCTGGTTTTCAGACTAACCCTTCCAAGTGCTCTTTTACCCCTGCAGTAACTTTCCCAGGAGCTGCCTGCCCGCTGAGGTAGGGAACAGAGGGACAGAAATAGCCATTTTTTTGGGCCCCAGTCCCAGCTGAGGCTGGAGGCCAGAGCACTGGGGTTACTGCAGTTAAACCCCTCTGTTTACTCTACATGGGCAGGAGATATTTTTATATTTTTGTAAAAAACAAGCGAGAGGAGCCTCCACCCCTGCAAGGCAGCGTGCCCAGGGCCTGGTTCTCCTCCTGCCTCAGCCCTTGGGGGCTGCTGCAGAGGGCACATCAAATCCTGCCGGGGAGGGCAGGGCTTTAACCTGCTCTGATTAAAGCTGAAACAGCCCCTCTCATGTCCAGCCCACCCACCAAAAGGCTGGGAAAGGCCCCCCCAGGTTCTCCCACAACACTGGTGTTTATTGTAACCCCCTTTCTGATGCCTTGTGAACTCCCCCTTGAGTTAACCCCATGTTTGCCTGGTGTGCAGGAAGGGGAAGGAGCCCTTGGTGCTGCCCCAGCTCCTGGGGCTGCCAGATTTTGGTTCAGCTCCTTCCTCCTTCTGCTGGATTGTCTCCAGCTGCCACGGGGCTGACTCCCCCCTCCCCCCCATGGGTCTGGGTCCTGTTTATATGACAAATGTGTCTTTTTTCTTTTTTCCTAGCCAAAAGGAAGCAGTGCTGGGTTTTCACCCATCTTCAGCCTCCTGCAGGTGACTGCTCCTGACTCCTGGACTCAAAGGTCCTGGCCCTATCCGTGGGGGACAGTCTGGGCAGCAGGTACCTGGTTCCTGCCTGTGCAGAGGGTTGTGTTGTCTGGAGGGGGCTGTGGCACAGAACCAGGCTGGACAGAGAGGGGGTTCCACAGACCTTTGGGTTTGGGGTACGTGGTTTGGTGGGACCTGGATCTGCCTCTGGGCAAGAGGAGGCTGAGGGGTGTCCAGCAGCAGCCTGTGGCTCCTGGCCAGAGCTGGTGGAGCCAAAGGCAAGGAGCAACAGCCAAGCTGGGGTGTGGGAGGTTCAGGCTCCCTGCCCATGAGGAGGTGTCACCCTGGACAAGGTGACAGCGAAGTCGTGGGCTCTGTCCTTGGGGTTTGCAGGACTCGAACTCACAAAGCCCTGAATGCCCTTGGTGGGTGGGGCTGGAGGGGGGACACTGGGGTCTGTTCCCAGCCTGCTGGGGCTGTTGGAGGTGCAGACCCTGCTCATGGGAGAGCTGCTTCTGGGGCTGCCTGGGGCCTGAGCCTTTGGGGATGGAAGGGCACAAGTGGGGTTGGAGGGGTGCAGGGTTTGGGTTGAGTGGGAAGAGGCCTCGGGCCAAGCTGGGAGAGTTGGGCTTGTTCAGCTGGAGAAGAGAAGGCTCCAGGGAGACCTTCTGGGGGCCTTTCAGTGCTTCAAGGGGCCTGTCACAAAGATGGGGACAGACTTTTGAGCAGGGCCTGTTGGGACAGGACAAGGGGGGATGGGTTTAAACTAAAAGAGGGAGATTGAGACTAGAGAGAAAGGAGCAATTTGTGACACTGAGGGTGGTGAGAGCCTGTGCCAGGGGGCCCAGAGAGGTGGTGGCTGCCCCGTCCCTGGCACCATTGCAGGGGGGGTTGGGGGGGCTCTGAGCAACCTGCTCTAGAACCATAGAATCACTACAGTTGGAAAGCACCTCTAGGATCAGCAAGTCCAACCTTCATCCCAACATCTCCCTGACCACTAGACCACAGCCTCAAGTGCTACATCTACTCATTTTTTAAACCCCTCCAGGGATGGTGACTCCAGCACCTCCCTGGGCAGCCTGTTCCAGTGCCTGACCACTCTCAGTAAAGAGCTGTCCCTGCTCCCTGCAGGGGGTTGCACTAGATGACCTTGAAAGGTCCCTTCCCACCCAAACCAATCTATGGTTCCATGATTCTCTCCCTCTCAGGCTGAGCTGAGGTGTCTGGACTCTTCCCTTTTATCCCTGATCCTGAGCCACCTTTGGCAGCCCTGCCAGAAGGTCCTTCTGATTTAAGGTGAGACTGTGGCTTGGAGGCTGAAGGGGAATGAGTTGCATGGAGCTGCTGGTAAACAAGCTGAGGAACTCAGGGCTGGTTTGAGTTGCACATCCAGAATCAGCAGGGTCTGAGGAAGGCTCCTTAAACCCAACACTGTTCTCCAGCTGAGAGGGGGCCCAGAATTGTGGTAAAGCTCTGAGAACACCTGAAAATGAGCATGGAATGAAGCTGCCTCTTTGGGATAAATATTTGATGGGTGTAGTATGAACAAGCTGGTGCTGTCCTGGCGTGGTCTCAAGCTCTTTCCTTTCCCTTTCAGAGCAGCATGTTCCTGGTGGGGCTGTCAGGGGGGATCGCATCGGGGAAGAGCACAGTGGTGGCCACACTGCAGGAGCTGGGCTGTGCTGTGATCGAGGCCGATGCCATTGCCAGGCAGGGTGAGTTTGGGCACCTGGTCTCTCTCCTCGAGGTTCCCCTGACAACTGAGGTCGATGTTGGGGGAGTTTTGGGTACCTGGTCCCTCTCCTCAGCTTCCCCTGACAACTGGGGTTGATGCCTGGCAGTGCAGACGGCAGAGGGTGCTCTGGGTACACTTGAGAGCTGTTTCCCTCCCATTCCCTAGTTGAGGCTGCTGGAGCAGCTGTCTCGGGGGGATTGGAACTAGGATGTGGTTTTAATGAGTTAAAAAAAAAAAAGGTCATGGTCTAATAAAGGCCGTGAGGAGATCTTGCCCTGGGTTGTCCTCTCCTGGAGTGCAGAGCCTGGAAAGCCAACTCCAGGCTAAATAAATGCGGCTCTCCGTAAAGCTGGTTCTCTCTGATGTCCCCCTGAGGGGATTGAGGGGCTGGAGCGTGGCCAGAGAAGGGCAACGAAGGTGGGGAAGGGTCTAGAGCAGGAGTGTGGTGAGGAGCAGCTGAGGGAGCTGGGGGGGTTGAGACTGGAGCAAAGGAGGCTCAGGGGAGACCTTCTGGCTCTGCACAACTCCCTGCAAGGAGCTTGGAGCCAGGGGGGGTCGGGCTCTTCTCCCAAGAAACAAGCAAAAGGACAAGAGGAAACAGCCTCAAGTCACTCCAGGGGAGGTTTTGTTTGGAGCTGAGGAACAATTTGTTGATGTTTGGGGCTGTGAAGGGCTGTGGCAGGCTGGGCAGGGCAGTGGTGGAGTCCCCATCCCTGGAGGGGTTTGCAAGGTGTGGAGATGTGGTGCTGAGGGCCAGGGGTTAGTGGTGCCCTGGCAGGGATGGGTTGATGGTTGGACTCAATGATCTGAAAGGTCTTTTCCAACCAGACCAATTCCATGAGTCAATGACTCTGGACCCCAGCACACCCGTCCCATGCAGCAGTTACATGAGGTGGGATCACAAACACTTGCAAGAGAATTTCCCTCTGTGCTGGATGTTACTTGCTTGGTAATACCCAGAGATCACTCCACAAAATTACTTGTGCTCAAACAACAGAAGCTGCAAATACCCCAGATCAGAGGGAATTCAGTCCCTGCCTCTGCACAGCCCACCTGCCTCTTGCTGCTCAGAACCCCCCCTCCTGGCTGCAGGAAAGACCCAGAAATGCAGCTCAGGACTGGGGCAGCTCCCTCATGTTCATCCCTCTGCTCTGTGGGCTGGGGAGCAGAGGAGCTGCTGGTTCCACGTGCAGGAGGTTTCGGGGCTGCAGCTGCTGCAGCTGGTGTGGTTCTGAAGTGCTCCTGCTTCTGTGTTTGGCAAGGAACTTACTGTAGCCATGCAGAGCTGTGCTGCTCCTCGTGCTTTATTGCACTGTAATTCCCCTCAAGGTGCAGAAAATTTGCCAGGGGTGCTAAAAGCCGATAGGAAAACACTCCAGATACTCAGTGTCTGTTTTCTACCAATCACCTCCCTCTCCTCCAATTCCTTTTTGATGTGTGTTTATTTACTGTATGGATTTCACCCATCCTGGAACTGCCTCCATGGGAGATTCCACAGGAGGGAAGAAATTGGTCTTAAAGACTTTTATTACGTTGCCTGGAGGTTACAACCTGTGGCAATATTCCTGGATTTGGGAGAGAGGGTTTTATCTGGTCTGTCATTCTCAGCTGGATCTTAATTATGATTTTATCACTGCATCCTTTTGGTGGGTGATTTTTTTGGGTGGCTTTAAAATGATACATTCAGAGTCCCTGCAAATACCGAGGGGGGATTGATCTCCTGGAAGGTTTCTGTGTTCCTTCCCCCAAAGGATTTGGTGACTGAGGTGAAGGACAGTGAGACACCTCAGTAGCATCCAGACCAACTTGTTCTAGCCAGGTTATATTGACCAAGCACCGATGTTTTAAACCAGACACTGATCCTGCTTCCCAGCTCGACTCATGGCTGGGATCAGCCCCATTCCCACCTGTACCAGAGAGTCCTCCCTGCTCACTTCCCACAGGACAAAGGAGGGTTGTGGAGCTCAGTTAATCTTTGCAGGACACTTTGATCTCCAGGGTGTCAGCCCTTGGAGGGACCCTGGGCCGAGGGGGTTTCACAGCTGCGATGCAGGTGCCAGACAGGCTGTGCCAGGCTGGGTTCCCCATGTGCTGGCAGGCAGAGGAGCTGCCACCGAGCAGAATCAACCCCTTTATTTCATGCCCACCACTGTTTGGAGGCCACTGTCTGTGCTGCAGAACTGCCTCTAACCTCCAGTTGTTTGGTGTTCCCAGTGGTGCAGCCCCAGCTCAGGGCCTATCAGCAGATCGTGCGTCACTTCGGCACCGGGATCCTCCTGGAGAACGGGGAGATAAACAGGGAGGCTCTGGGGGACATCATCTTCTCCCACCCGGAGAAACGGCAGCTGCTGAACTCCATCACCCACCCCGAGATCCAGAAGGAGATGCTGAAGCTGATCCTGAAGTACTTTGTGCTGGGTAAGAGGTGTTGTCCCAGCACAGCGGGACTCCCACGTGGGCAGGGCTGGGCACACTCCCTCTGCTGTTGGTTTGAAAGCGGGGAGAGGGACGGGGAAGGAGGGAAAGGGGGAGGAAGGAAGGAACTGGGAAGGAGAAAGTGGATGGGGAAGGAGGAAGGGAATGGAGAAGGAGGAAGGGAATGGGGAAGGAGGAAGGGAGCAAGGAAGGAGGAAGGGAAGACGTTGAGTGACAGCCTTTGTGCTCTGCCACCCGTGGCCTTTCGCGGCGGCGTTTGGAGGATTCACTCCTGCCTTTCACCGCTGCCCTTCAGCACCTCCTCCTTCTCTGGTTTAAAGTACATCTGGAAGGGCTGAGAAGAGCATTGTGTGGCCTCTTCTGAGATCACTGGTGGGATAATGTCACACCTTCCCAAAACGGCCGCCGAGCCCTCCCTGCCCCCAGCCTCCCCGGGCTCCGGCGAGAGCTGCGGAGCCCTTTGAAAGTCCCGATAAGGTGAGAAATGGGCTGACAGCTGAGCTTTCAGAGCCCCGCTCGGTCCCCTGGTAAATATAACAAATACAGCTGTCAAACTTGGTCTAATCAAACGCCAGATAAGATCACCAGCTGTTTGGGAGGGCTCCGTGTAGACAGAAGGATGTCTTAATAGAGTCAGTCTGGTTTGGTGGAGCTTATCAAAGCTGAGCCCTGTGACAGCTGAACGGGCCTGTGCCGGGGCACCGCGGGGGCCGTGCTCTGCTGCGGGGCAACGAGGAGGAGGAGGAGGAGGAGGAGGAAGCAACAGGCAGGAAAGCCAGGAGCCAAAGCTGGAGTCTTGAACCCAGGGGCTGCGGGCTCGGGAGGCGGACGCTGTCCTGCCCCTCGGCGAGAGCATCGTGTGGCTTCAGCAGGCTGCTTTGTCCTCATTAGTCAGGTTTTAATGATTTGGGATAGCTGGCTGCTGTCTCTGAGGATGGCTCTGTAAGGAAAGCTCCTATCGATCAAACCGGAGGGCAGCAAAAAGTCTCTCTGGGTGGAGGCACTGGGAAAATGGTGGCTCGTTGTGTGCTGATGTCTTTGTCCAGGCTGTTATTGCTGTGCCTGGCTCGGTTAGGGAGGGGACACCAGCAAACCTGAAGGGAGGGAGCAAGGTCCTGGCTTAGAGCTTTCCCCCACCCTCACCTGCTCCCCAGGCTCAGCAGGATGAGCCCCACGCCCCCAGTGTCCCTGTCTGCCAGGGGAGGTGGCACTGGTGAAGGGCAGAGACGTGGAAAACCTGTGATGGGCTGCAGGGTCCAGGAGGATGGTGGTGGGTGGTTACGAGCTCTCCTCCACATGGTGATGGTGGTTTTGACCCAAACTTGGCCAGTTGGGGTGAGGTTTCAGGCCCTGGGGCCAAGTCTGGAGGCACCCCCTGTGCTCAGCGTCCCAGCTGTGAGAGTCCTGCAAGGATTTCCTTGGAAACAGCAGAACTGTTAAGCCAAAGCTTTCCAGAAAGGGAAGAAAACGGGGCTGGGAAGCACCAGCTCAAGTGGCTGCAGCCTGGAGAAGTGTCGGACAAGAGGAGAGGACGAGCACATTGTGCTGTGGGCGCTGCTCCCTGGGAGAGGCCACACGACCAGCCACGGCTGCTTCCACTGCAGCTGCTCGTTTCAGCTCCTCATTATATTTCTGCAGTTTCACCTTTGGTCTGAGATCATCCAGGTTAGGGATGGTTGGTTTGTTGTTTTTTTTTTCCTCTGGAAACTTGGAACAAAACCATTCCCCCCTCTGTGAGGGAGGAGGGTGACCAGGCTCAGCTCTGCTCTCGGCTGGAGCTGGGGAGCTCTCCTACTGGCTTTGCTGGAGCAGCTGTGCCCACACTGGTCGTGCCCCACAAGGGATTTGGGGATCCCAGTAAAGCTGTTCCCTTCTTCTGAGGGCTGTTGTCATCTCTGCAGGTCACCGCTACGTGATCCTCGACATCCCTCTGCTCTTTGAGACCAAGCGACTGATCAAGTTTATGAAATACACGGTCCTGGTTTATTGGTGAGTGCCACAGGGCAGGGCTTGGGGCACTGCCTCCATGGGACAGAATCCCAGCAGGGTGGGGGTTGGAAGGGACTTCTGGAGATCAGCTGCTCCAACCCCAGAGCAGGGGGCCCAGGATGGTGTCCAGGCCCCTTTGGAGTCTCTCCACACAAGGAGACTCCACAACCTCTCTGGGCAGCCTGGGCCAGCCTCCAACACCCTCACCCCAAACAACTTTCTCCTCCTGCTCAGATGGAATCTCCTGAGTTCCAGTTGGTGCCCGGTGCCCCTTGTCCTGTCCCTGGGCACCACTGACAACAGTCTGGCCCCAGCCTCTTGCCCCCACCCTTTAGCTCTTGATCAGCATTGATCAGATCCCCTCTGAGGCTTCTCTTGTGCAGCTCAACAGCCCCAGGGCTCTCAGCCTGTCCTGGGCACAGAGATGCTCCAGGCCCCTCAGCATCTCCACAGCCTCTGCTGGACTCTCTCCAGTAGCTCCTTGTCTCTCTTGAACTGGGGACCCCAGCACCCACCCAGCCCTCCAGAGGCGACCCCATTGGTGCAGAGCAGAGGGGCAGGAGCCCTCAGGGGCTGTGGGAATGCCAAGAACACACAATGTGCCAGCCCGGGCACCGCTGGGGGGATGTCTCCGCTGACCCTCCCCTTCCCCCTTTGGCTGTCACCCCTGGTGCCAGGGCAGGCTGGCAACCCCCTCTCCTCCCGCAGCGACCCCGCGGCGCAGCTGCAGCGGCTGATGCTTCGGGACGGGCTGTGCCAGGCGCGGGCACAGGCGCGAATCGCGGCCCAGCTGCCGCTGCAGGAGAAGCTCCCCCTGGCCACCCACGTCATCGACAACCGCGGGGACCGGGCGGGCACCCGGCGGCAGGTCCTGCGGCTGCACGCCCAGCTCCAGGGCTCCTGGCACTTCCTCTGGGCACGGCTGGCGGCGGGCGCGCTGGTGGCCGGGCTCGGGGGGCTGCTGTTCCTCCTCCTCCGGCAGTGCTGCTCTTAATTCACCTTTTCTTTGTGTCATGGAAGAGGCCTGAATTTCTAGGTTTGAAAAGGGCAGGGAAAGGCCACCTCTGTTAATGAGCTTTGCCAGCTGAATGCAGACAGCGGGATGAGGCGTCTCCTTGTAGCCTTCCCAAGGTGAACGTAGGGGGGGGTTTTCCAGCACCATCTCCCCTCTCTTTCCTTCCTGCTCAGTCCTTTCCCACCAGCTGCGCCCGAGGGATGGGGCCATCCCCTCGCGTGGCTGTGGCCCATGGAGGGGATGAGCCCCTCATTGTCCCCCCATGGGTCTGTATGGGGGGATGTCAGTGAATTTAGGCACTTCAATGTCTTCCAGGACAATCTCTTCCCTAGGAAGTAGGTGGCCTCTCAGGTCCTGTTTGATCCTCTCCCAGCTCCTGATGATCTGATTTAGAGCTGGGATCTCCCCATTTTTCATGCTGATTTAATGGGAACATGTTAAATCTGCCTGGGGAGTCAGGCAGCACCTCATTCCACATGGATCAGGTGTTCCGCTGGCTGCTCTCCCTCCCTCCTGCCCGGTCTTTCGGCAATCATCACTCCTGGGTCACCCTTGGCTTTGGATCCCAGGGTCTGGTACCTCCTGGAGCCAGCCCAGACCTGGGCCCTGCCTCCCCCAGCTCATTCTCTGCTGTTTGAGTTCTCCAGCAGCCGTTCCCCGCTGTGGGCGCGTTGGGCGCTGGCTCTGCCCGTTTGTTTAATAAAGTGCTGAGCTCCCGGCGGCTCCGCAGCCCGCGGCTGCCGGCTCCGCTCGCTCCTGGCTCGCTCCTGGCTCGCTCCCAGCTCCTTCCTATGCCAGAGCACGGCCGCGCTCTGTAAAGTTCACCACACGCAAGCAGAGCTGCCGAGCGCGCTCCTGCTGCTTCCCCATCCCTGAGCAGGTCCCTGGGAGCTTCTCAGAGCGTCAGCTGCTGCCATGAGCTTTCTGGGGGGGCAGGAGGGGGCTCTGTTGGCTCCATGTACTCCATGGTGTGGGTCTGGCTCCCTGAGATGTGACACTGGGGCCTGCTGGGCCTCCCTGTCCCGATGACACCCCCTGTTCTGATGCCACCTTCCCTGTCCCGGTGTTTCCAGAGAGGTGGCTGTTGCCAGCCCCCACACACGGTAGTCCCGGGGTCCTCTGGGATTCTTGGGCTCCCACCCACCTTCCCCAGTCCTACCTGGCCATGTTGTCCCAGCTGAGGGGATGCAGCAGAGTGGGACCACGTCCTCACTGTCCCCAGCTCCAGCCTTTGAGCACAGGGACCTTTCCTGGGGTGTCACAGCCTTGCCAGGGCAGCATGTGCCCATTTTGGGGGCCCTGCACCCTTCTCACCCCCTCCACACTCCTTAGAGCCCAGCCCTGTGCCTGGGGGTCCCTGGGAAGACATCCCTGAGTTGGGGCATCAGGCTGGAGATCCCAATGTTTCAGGCAGTGCTGGGGGAGCCGTACATAAGTAATACCCTTTCTGCCTCCCCCCCCGCCCCACCCATGATTTATTGCTCCCTTAATCGTGGGGGGATGCCGGGAGCCCCTTGCAGCCATAAATCAGGGCTGGTGCAGGATGGAGCCCGAGATAAGCTCTGCTCTGCCTCCTCCCTGGCTGATAAGCGGGGCTGCGAGGAGGCCGCGGGCGGGGAGGGAGCGAGACGAGGCCGTAATCGCATTTGGCGCTTGGCTCCCGCCCGCTGACGTTCGCCGGCCGCTAACGCGTTTAGAGGGGCCGAGGGAGGGGGGTGCAGGGGGCGGTGGGGCCTGGGGCTCCCCACGGTGCTGGCGGGGCTGGTGTGGCTGTGGGGTGCCTGGGTTAGGGGGGTCCGGTGCCATGGGCTGCGATCTGGGCATTGGAACCCACCGGGGATGGGCTCCTGAGCCTGGTGCTTGGCCATCGAGTCCCCAGGTGGTGTCCCCGTGGATGCTGTGGGTACCCAGCCACGGCACCAGGTCCTGCTCCCGGCCACCCCCTGGGGACAAGCTGGCAGGACACCTCCTGTCCATGGTGGTGGCCACATGGCCCTCTCCAGTGATGGATGGCTCTGCTCCACGGGCTGCCGGTGCCATCGACAGCTCGATCAATGGCCGTGGAGGGGGCCTGAAGGGCAGCGCGTGTCCAGCCAGGGTGGGGGACACCTTGGCTGAGACCCCTGCGCTCATGACCCCCTGAGGTGCCTCCACACAGTCTGTGGGTGCCGGTGGAGGCCCAAGGTCACCATGCCGTGTCCCCCACCCCTGCCATGTCTCCCAGCCCCGCCGTGTCCCCCGGCCCAGCTCCCTGCGCCTCCCACCATCGATCGGCAGTGTCTGGAGCAGCGGCTGGAGCGGCCCGGCCAGCCCCGCTCAGGGGGGGTCTGAGCAAGCCAAATATTTAACTGCTGCAGATTGGCAGCTGGATCAATGGTGCTGCGGCTGCCAGGGGCTCCTGATGGGGGGGGATGTGCCTCCCACTGCACCCCCTCCCTCAGAGCATCCCCTTCCCACTGCACCCCACCCCTGCTGCACCCCCTTCCCCAGAGCACCCCAACCCCAGAGCATCCCCTTCCCCACTGCACCCAGAGCACCCCACCCTCAATGTACCTCTTCCCTGGTGCACCCCGTTCCCTGAAGTCCCCCTTCCTGGAGCACCCCCTCCCCTTCCTCAAGAGTCCCCCCCCCCCCAGGGTC
>VYZX01011690.1:142-43719 GCA_013401335.1 Brachypteracias leptosomus
TAATCCAGCTACAAAACATCAAAAACCTAGTATCTAGCCTATAGGCAGTATCTATTAATAAGTTTGCAAATTCAAAGAACATCTGTAAAATGCGCAAAATTTTAAATCTTTTTAATTCTTGCTTAATTAGTATAAACCCAAAGCCATTAAATACAATAGACTAGGCAGAGTAAATAGTATTTAGTAACCATGTCTTTTCAAGGTGTTGTTTAACAGGCTACAGCTGTGGCTTTTAGAGGAGAAATTGCTTGAAGATTTAAAAAGAGAGCTATTTGGTGTAGAATAAAGAGACTAAAAGCATGTGTATATGGGTGTCTAGAGATATGGTACTTTGAAAAGTTTTAGAATGTAAAAGTTAGAAACCTTCTTACCAGGAATTTTATCTGAAGTCGGTATCAGCCACATAGATGTGTGTTCAGAGATGTGTGTGTTAATTCCAGCCATGTGTGCAATTTTCTGTGTGTGTGAGAGTGAATCCAGTCCATAATACCTGTCCTCAAAAACTCTTTAGTAATTCTTATAAGATTTGTTGCTCTTTGTGACATGATCTTTGGAAATCTCACAACAAAAAATTTCAAATATTTTCACCAGAAGAGAAAGAAATAGTGCAGTACCAGCTGATTTTGCTTTACTGTAATAACATTAAAAATGAAACTTGGAAAATGACTCTATTTTCCAAATCCTTTTAAACTAAACCCAGAAGTGTTAATAAGTGCATTTATATCTCAAGATTTGATGCCACACTTTAATTGTCCTATAATAAATCAGGGCTTTCTGACCAAAAGTATCATTTTCATTAATTCTCTTTGTGATCACTCTACACTGGCAGAACTTATTGAAATTATTTTATTCATTCACGAAGAAAATTTAACTACATAGTACTGTGCCTTCAAGAAATGCAAAATTCAGGAAAATGGTTCTGTTGCAGGAAAAAAAGCTAGATTTGGTACCTTGTGTCCATGTTGTTCCATCATTTCATCTTAGTTGATCAGATGGTGGTTTAAATCAAAAGAACTCAAACGAGTTCCCTCACGCTCCGCATTTTTCCAGGAGCAATGTGCTGGATCCGGATTATAAAAACTTCTGTCTCAACAGCACAACTCAGACTGCATGCCAAAGAGTGATACTTTTCAACGGTCTTTTGAAACCACATCCCTCTCTCAAAAGAAAATGTTAATTCTGTTAGCCTGTACAGCTCAATAATACCAAATGAACTCATTATCATTTGTTAACCAATCATTACCCTGTCAGTTTTTTACACTTTGTTGAAGTTTGCCATGAACACAAGCTTCCTTCCCTCATCTCTGTTTTCTGATCCCTAAACACCCTCTCTCTGGATGCCTGCACAAGTATTTAATGTCAAGACCAATGCATTTCTCATTATCACATTAGAATCAACAAGTTAACAAGCAGCTGCAGGTGATGACTGCTACTGAGCTGAATTGTTTCACAGCTTGGCTCTTGGCGCCACTTTTGCTACATGGGCTTTCAGCAACCAGTAATGGCTGATTGCCATGTTTAGAAGGCTCAGTTTGTTCTTTCATATGTATTTGGGACTCCAGCCAAGATTTTGAAAGGTGAAATCCTAAAAAGAGTTAGGCAACCATTTCCACATGCAAGGGCCTAAGCAAATGCTTTAAAATCTAAATGATTTTGCTGATCACTAGAAATGGATATAGCCACCTTACTTTTTAAGATCCTAACATTCCACATCCTGGCTAGTTTTATGGCTTACAGCCTTATCACACAGTCTTCCAGCAACAACATTAGACACCACAGGCTGTGTCATCTGCAAGACAGAGACCATGCCATCCAGGACATAGAAGGTACACTTGAGGTCCCCTGCTCTTTCTGCTGGGGGTGCGTCTTTGGTTGGAGAGGCTGATACAGGACTCCAATCCACCAGATAATCTTTAAGTACATGTAACACTCATTTATAGGCTAGTAACTAGGAAAATGTAGCTGTTTCATAACATCATGGAGTAATCTAGGTTGGAAGGGAACCCTGGGGTCATCTGATCTAGTGCCCTGCACAACACAGGCCATACCATCCTGTTAAAACTAGGCCTGATGAAGGCATGTTGGCTTTGCCCAAGGGTCTTGAGACTAGGGTACTTTAGAGACTGGAGAGTCAGATCAGTCCCTTCCTGCATCCAGGGTCACTCACCCACAAACCTCCTCCCTCTGTGCTTAAAGCATATTCAGTGGATTGGTGTCCTGTATCAGCCTCTCCAATCACAGCTACTACATTTTCTGGTAGGATCTGGATTTAATCAAGTAAATTATCATTCCTGGGAAATCTGTACATTCCAGTTGAAGTTATGATGATGTAAGCATTACCAGAGCAGCACTTCAATTAATGAAACAACTTGGAACAACTTAACATGAAATTAGACATCAGTTTCATGTTCAAGAATATGAACAAGAAATCTGTAGAGTGGTTAATGATGTAAACCTGTGGCTCAGCCAATTATGAACTTATTTCTCCTGTCAGCTCAGCCTTCTTTAGCATGGTCAATACATTTTTATGTCATGTAATTTTTCACTTAATTTTTTTCCAAGTTGCTCACATTTGTTACCCATTTTCTCATATTTGCTGAAATATTTATTTTGTTCTTTTGTTTTCTAGGCAGATTGTTTAACAATCTACTTTTCTGCTTTTTATTCCATATGTACTTCATTTATCTTGCTTATCCAGCACATCCCTCTCTTTTCTGCTGAGGAAGAACTTATCTACTAGAAGTAGGAAAGTATAAAAAAGTAAACAGCTGTTCTAATTAGTTAGACAGAACTTTTGCCATTTTCTTGAGAAAGTAAAACTTTAAGGATTACTTTTGCAAGAATAATATGTTTCTTCTTGACAAAAGACAGCTCAATACTTTTACATACCAGGCATGTAGGAATTGTTTCCATAGGATTTGGTGTTTTCAGAAATGGAAGATGTTAGTGGTGCATTTAGGTAACTTTTTTCTGAACATTTCATTTTGAAATGTCACGGAGGAATTAAAATAATGAGTTTTTTGTGAGGGAGGGAACACATAAGGAATTTCCCTTTCAGACCTATCTAGAATGAAGTCAGGTTTTGGCATCTTTGCCCTTACCAAAGCCTTAATATTAATCTTTAGTATTCTGCCTATCACAGGTATTTCCTACTGCATGGATTCAGAGACAGTAGACCACAATTAAATGCTCATTGGCACATTAAACTGTCACAGCCAACAGTGTCTGCCGAGCCTCATAAGCTAATGTGAACATCTCAGAGTAAAGGGAATATTCTACATTAAAACATCCATATCTGACTACCATTCTTTGGAAGTCAGTTATTGTGTTGCAGCCTACAGGCTAAACCTTTTTTTTTTTCCACACACACTTCTTTGGAAACTGCTGCCATTAGTTTGTTTTGCAGATCCTGTAAGAAATCAGTGTTATTGATTCTAAGGCTAATAGCTCACAGGTATAAGCAACCACAGCTTTACATTTTGCTTCCCAAAAGTTTAAATGCCAATTTTACACAGATAGTTATATTTCTGAAGAAATCTCTTTGATGAAATATCTTTTCCATGGCAGTATTTTTAAAAAGGCTGTACAACACTCTGGACAATCAAGCCTACTATTTTAGCTTCATGTTCAGCCTTACCTAAAACAGGTCAAGTATTCCCACTACTTAGCTGTATTGAAAAGTCATGGTTCATGCAATATAACACAGACGTATGCAACAGGATGGGAATTCAGAATGGAAGGAAAACATAAAGCACAGAGTGGGACTCCTGCGCCCAAATGTAAATGTGTTCATTGCAAATGTCTTCAGGTCAGGCTCCTTTTCATGTCAATGGGGAACTACATTTAGATTGAAATTCATTGCACCCAAAGATCTAAGATCCTAAGAAATCTAAAACAAATCAATTCAATCACACCCCAGAAATGCCCAATACTCTCCGTTGACCACTAGCACAAATACACATTTCTACTGTAGACATCTAAACTTAGGCAAGAGGAATTCCACTCTGAACATTCAAACACTTACTGCAATTCTTCATTTCCCCAGTGTTGCTTTAAAGTAACCTCATACCCACATCCTCTTTTTATTGGCAAAATTCTGTCAAAGTGACTAAAGTAAGCAGCAATAGGAATATTTCTAATATCTTGCATCCAAGGATGATTTTATAGCTTTAGAAGCAGAGAACAAAAGTAAGAGAGGCTTTTTCGCTTCAGTAAGGGAAGGTGAACTATAAATTAAAAACTGCAGATTCTTTTAAAATTCTAGGGGCACAAAATGAAGATATAAACTACCTTTATTTACAAATTTATTCCAGGCAGCAGGGAAATGGAGCTTCTGATTTTATATATATAGCCATGTCTTCTCAATCTGCAGTCCAACAGATTCTTTTTTTCTTGGTTAATTTTTTCATAAGTTAAGAAGAACAGCTGCTCCATTTTCAATTCTTTATGTTTCAATCAGCACAACTACTCAAATCAGCCAAGAGACTCCTCTTGTACTGTACGCTGCAAAAACTGCACATGCGGTAGAGATACATTATTCAAAATAATATTACATAGATTACTTCAGGTGTGATAAGGGCTCTGCCTACATTGGCAAATATGATTACCATAATTTCAGACAGAATTGTCATAGAAATACATGCAAATATGTACTTAGCTGTCTAAATATCAAGTAGTTTATGACCTTAGAGGTACCCTATAGAGATATGAACCAAGAAGGCTTCTCCAAAGAATAAAGGAGTTGATATGAATCACTTCAAAGTCTGCTCCAGTACACTCACTAAGTGACACTTGTGAAGTGAATTATCACTCTAGTACACCTTGGCAACTAGGAATATGAGCAAAATTCTTGAACGCTTTAAAATGAAAGACAGGAATACAAATATGAGATTATTATCATTATTAACTATTAGAGATGCACTGAATTAATTCCACAACTGAAACGCATTCTCCACAAATTGTGACTCTCTGGGGTAGTGCCTGACTCACTATAAACAAACAGAATTAAGATCAGAGAGACTTTTCTCCTTAGCAAGCACAAATCACAAATCTTTGGGAAAAAATAAAAATTAAACAAACAACAGTGTGAAAAATTGTTCTTTTGTGGTTTGGATAATAAATCTGTGAAACATATTCTGTTCTCCACAGCAGCACCTGTAACCTGTTTTGGACTAAAATATGAATTTCAGCTAAAGGTTGGGGGGTTTTTAGGATTCCTTTTAGATGTCACCAACATACTGTTCAATAATACAAGATTATTTGATAAAAAATCAGCATTATCCACTGCAAGTGCCATTGCATTCTTATTTTTTAAGTACATGGAAAATGACACTTCAGCTCTTTTATATTTAGAGCCAGGGTTGCCTGTACATACTTCTTGCAATAGAGAGGCCAGTAGAAACCAACAGGTGGTGCAAAATCAGAAACATAGACCTTGGCATTTTATGATGGGAATCTGGATCGCACCATTGGCCATTACTACCTATCCACTGCAAAACTCATGAGCCTTTCAACTCATGGGTGTGAAAGTCTGTTACCACACTGAGTCAATGATCCCTGCCCAGAGGCACCCTTTTGACTACTGATGGTCCAGCCTCCCACCCTCCACTGCCTGTAATCATTAAAAGAAGACAAATTCCCCAAATGTGCAAAGATAATATCCAGAAAGCACAATGAACCAGGCAGGCCATCCACTCTCAGGTAAGGTTAGAACTGAGCAGGATACACTGCCAGTTACAGAATGGTAGGAATTGGAACAGACCTCTGGGGATCATCTAGTCCAATCTCCCTGCTATAAAGCAGGTTCACCTAGAGCAGCTTGCACAGGGTAGCATCCAGGGAGGTTTTCAACATCTCCAGAGAAGGAGACTCCACAACCTCTCTGGGCAGCCTGTTCCAGTGCTCCTTCACCCTCACAGTAAAGTTTTTCCTTATCTTCAGACAGAACTATTGGTGTTCTAGTTTGTGCCCTTTGCCCCTTGTCCTATCACTGGACACCACTGAAAAGAGTCTGGCCCCATCCTCTTGACACCTGCCCTTTAGATATTTATGAGCATTGACAAGATCCCCTCTCAGCCTTCTCTTCTCCAGGCTAAACAGCCCCAGGCCTCTCAGCCTTTTCTCATCAGAGAGATGCTTCAGTCCCCTCGTCATCTTCATAGCTGGACTGTCTCCAGTAGTTCCCTGTGTCTCTTGAACTGGAGAGCCCAGAACTGTACACAGTACTCCAGATGTGGCCTCACCAGGGCAGAGTAGAGGGGGAGGAGAATATCCCTCGACCTTCTGGTCATGCCCTTCTTAATGCACCCCAGGACACAATTGGCCTTCTTGGACACAAGGTACACTGTTGGCTCACGGTTAACTTGTTGTCCACCAACAGGACTCCCAGGCTGTCCACCAGCAGGTCAACCCTTAACCTGTCCTGGTGCATGAGTTTGTTTCTCCCCAGGTGCAGAACTCTACACTTGCCCTTGTCGAACTTTATTATGTTCCCCTCCACTCAACTCTCCAGCCTGTCCAGGTCTCTTGGAATGGCAGCACAGCCTTCTAGGGTGTCAGCCCATCCTCCCAGTTTTATATCATCAGTAAACTGGCTGAGAGTATACTCTGTCCCTTCATCCAAATAATTGATGAATATATTGAACAAGACTGGACCCAGTACTGACACCTGGGGAACACTAGTAGCAACAGGTCTCCAACTAGACTCTGCGCCACTGATCACAACCCTCTGAGCTCTGTCACTCAGCCAGTTCTCAATTCACCTCACTGTCCACTCATCCAACCCACATTTCCTAAGTTTACCTATGAGGGTAAGCTATGGGAGACAGTGTCAAAAGCCTTGCTGAAGTTGAGGTAGACAACATCCACTGCTCTCCCCTCATCTACCCAACCAGTCACACCATCATAGGCTATCAGGTTGATCAAACATGATTTCCCCTTGGCGAATCCATACTGACTACTGCTGATAGCCATCTTTTCCTCTACATGCTTAGAGATGACCTCCAGAATGAGCTGTTCCATCACCTCTCCAGGGGTGGACGTGTGGCTGACAGGCCTGTAATTCCCTGGGTCCTCCTTCTTGCCCTTTTTGAAAACTGAAGTGACAATGGCTTTCCTCCAGTCCTCAGGCACCTTTCCTGTCCTTTGTGATCTTTCAGAGATGATGGAGAGTGGCTTAGCAATAATATCAGCCATCTCCCTCAGCACTCATGGGCATATTCCATCGGAGCCTGAGGATTGGCAGGTGTCCAACTTGACTAAGTGATCTCTAGCCCAATCTTCCCCAACCAATGGAGAGTCTTCCTTCCTCCAGATTTTCTCTCTTACTGCCAGGGACTGGGATTCCTAAGGACCAGCCTCATCAGTAAAGACTGAATCAAAGAAGGCAATCAGAAATTCCACCTTCTCTGTATCCTCCATCACCAGGGCACCCACCTCACTCAGCAGTGGGCCCACATTTTCCCTAGTTTTCCTTTTCCTACTGATGTACTTGCAGAAGGCCTTCTTGTTGTCTTTGAAATCCCTTGTCAGATTTAATTCCAANCTTGAAGAAGGCCTTCTTGTCTTTGACATCCCTTGTCAGATTTAATTCCAAGGGGGCCTTACACTTCCTTGTTGCATCCCTACATACTCTGGCAATGTTCCTATATTCCTCTCAAGTGGTCTGTCCTTTTTTCCACTTCCTTCTTCCACTTGTGTTTTTCCAGAAGCTCCTTGCACATCTGTGCATGTTTCTTGCCTCCTCTACTTGAAATTTTACTCATAGGGATGTGCCAATCTTGAGCTTGGAGAAAGTAGTTCTTGAATATTAACCAGCTCTCTTGGGCCCTCCTACACTCTAAAGCCCTAACCCATGAGATTCCTCCAAGTACCTCTTTGATGAGGTCAAAGTTAGCTCTCCTGAAGCCCAGGGTTGCAATCTTATTTACTGACCTGCTTCTTCCTCACATGATCCTGAACTCACCTATCTCATGGTCACTGCAGCCAAGGCTGCCCCAACCTTCACATCCCCAACCAGATCTTCTTTGTTCATTAGTACAAGGTCCAGCAGTACACCTCTCCTCAATATACTATTGTGTTATTTATGTCCCCATAAGACACACAAAGAATTGTTTTGCCCTATCCATTCTTGGCAAATGCATAGGATGTGGAAATCTGCTCCCTCTCATTGCAATCTCACAGGATTAGTGGTCTCTACAGAGAATTTCAATACACGAAGACTCCTGTGCAACACTTAGGGACAAGGAAAACAAAGCACCGTCCTTTCCTTTTTTAAGAATCATTGAAGAACTGGCCTGGTGCCAGCTTTATTCAGTTAAGGTTTTTCATCTGAAGTATTCATTTTGTATTTTTAGAAAAAAATTATTGTATGGAAAATCATTTGCGTTCCAAGCTACTTCAAAAATACTGCATTCAGAAGACAAAGCTCTTTTGAAATGCTGATAGCCCAAGCCAACTTTCCAAGATGATACTATATTCCAAAACCTGGTATAATTGACCAAAAGGGTCAAAAAGACTGTTAGGCAACAATGCAACCCCTTCCTCAAGATCTGCCTTGTCCCACCCCTTTGGGCTGGGATGGCAAGAGAAAACTTTGCTTACAGCTATAATGCACACACGCCGACTCATGGGGGAAAGCTTGGGTGGCTTAAAGCAGCTTTGTAGTCCTCTGATCCCATCCCATCTGTGTACCATCTGTCCTCTGGTGTAAACTGGAGCATACTGAATGCTTGCTGTGGGGCTTTTCACACATTTCTTTGCCTTGTCAGCAAACTTGTTTTAACTTGTTTTGAGAGACTTGGTCCCTCACTTTACCCTGTTTCTCTCTCTTTCTTACACATGTGTATACCCACACAAACATTCTACCTAACAGGCAGGAAAGAGGATCACAGGATAAGTACAAAAGAGAGAGCAAAATTATTAACCTATTATGTTGTATTGCAGCCCATCACCACTGTGTCTAATTAGCTCACACTCTATGTGTCAAGATGACTTTTTGCAGTATTCAACACTTCTCATGTTTTCATTGTCAAAATGCTGTTAAGTGATCCTTGCATGTTGGGTTTTGTTGGGTTTTCTGGGTTTTTGTTTGGGTTTTTTTGCTTGCTATATTTTCTTTCCCCTCTTGTTTGAGTGGATTTGGGATAAAAAAGCTGCCAATGCTGAGAGGTTGAGAGCATCATTCTCACCATGCTAGAGAGCGGAACATTATGCAGCCACCTCTTGATTAATTTGTTCTGCTTTTAAATTTTGTTTCAAAGTTAATTTTTTCTTTTCTTAACAGAGAAAACTTTGAACCTGGTACTTAGAAACTTCGTCCTTGTTTCTTGATTTGCTATTACAGTTGAAAAATAAAACTGGAAAAGACCCTTTAAAATAACTGAGATTTGCTGCACCAATAGCTCTGAAGAGTGAACCAGGGCACTAAACAGTCACCAGGAGTCCAGCAATCACTATGGGAACTGGAGTATGTGGTAGCCTGAGCCATATTGTGTACCAGCAGGAAGAGCATTATACAGTAATCTCAATTGGAGCTGACAAATGGCTCGCTGTGACAAATGTGCTCATTCAGTATTTGCTGTGGATAGCTCTTTGCTCGAACAGAGCGGCTGTTTCTTGAGAAGCTGGAGGTGAGAAAAGGCAATTTTAAACACTGACATTTCCCAGTTACCCCAGCTTAGCGAGGCGGCCAGCAAGATGCTGTGTACTTTGATGAATGGGAGCTTCAGAAGAAGAGAAACAAGGTCCCAGGTAGTTTTCCAGTGTCTTCTCTCTCCATTTTAGTTCGGTTTAGTTGAAGCTGACACTGCTCAGCCAAAAAGTGACTTTTTTAGCTGCCTTGCTAGTGAATACACAAATAGCTGAAGGTTGATGGCATTTGTGGATATTAAGTTCATTGCATTTCATCCAATCTCTAAACAAATTAATGCACATTCTGGGATAGCAGGTCCCTGGAAGAGATTTTCAAAGGAGGTGTTACCAACCTCCAACCTGAGTCACAGCCTCCAATCATCAGCATTCTCCACCCAGAGGAAGCTTATTGAAGCCCATCATTGTCTCCTCAGCTCACAGAGCAGCAATTTAACAAAGGCATGAGAGAAGTTCAGCATTGTGAACTTAAAAGTTTTATCTACAACCCTGCCTGTAAGGAGAACGTATTCACTGTACAAGAATTCACAAACACAGACCACACAATTTTGTCTTAGGAAGCAAATGTTTCCAGAAAAAATCTCCAGGGAAGATGTACAAGGTAAACTGTCCTTCTCAAAAGTCGAACCCAGGGTTTTGCCCCAAAAAACACACAGCTTCCAGTGTGTTTGTGATTTCAGGTCATGGAAATGCCACAGGAAAACAAAACAGCAGTTTGCTAAGGGTTGATGCACACAGTGATGCTGTATCAGCCATTTCAGACTAGAGAAGCCATGAAAAGAAGGCAGAAGCACTAGAAACAGAGGCTTTCTCCTTTTTTTGAAATACTCTATCTTAAGAGAAACTTGGTTCAAAGGGATTCCTAGGAAAGAGCTCTGAGAAACACTGGATAGGACATAAGAAACATTAGCAGAAAAAGTGACCTTAAGTTTCACTGCAAGGCAGTTCAGCCCTAGCACCAGAAAAGCTTTTCTCTGCCTTTTAATATCTTTCTTTGCTTCAAACAGAAACAAATGAGAAACAGCCATTCAGAAAGGGCTCTTAGCCATGTACTCATTAGAGAATAAAATTTAGCAACTTTTCCTTGCCAGCAGTCCAACCCTATCATTACCAAACATCACTCACACAGTTCACATGGGGGTCATTCACAACAGTCTTGCCGCTACCAGCTCCAGCAGCAGACTACTAAGCATGTAAAGCCAGACTCACCGGTGGATGCTGGCTGCTTTGTACCGCTCCAGTGATGCGAAGCAGCTGTAAACCAGGTTTAACAGGCCAGTTAAACTAGCTTTATTATTGCTTTGTGTTACTGACACAGTGCAAAGCTGCCAGAGTAGCCCAAGGAATCTGATCCTCTGTGTTCCTTTTGCAACAAAGTGGAAGTGTTAATCCCAACTTTGAACCCTGTCAAAATATTTAATAGAGTCTTCTGGGAGGATCTTTATACATTGAGCACTTTAAACTGGGTTCACTAACTCTTCCCTAGCTACATCATTTCTGTCAGCCTCCCTCAAAACACTGGATTAGTCCTCTGTGTGAGTGGCAATTAAACTTTTTGCAATAACATAACTTCACATATATCACAACTTAAAAATTAAAATCTGCCCTCATTGATAACAATAATTTTTAATTTTATGATGATATAGTAAACACAAAATCTTCCAAGCTGCCTACCTCATGACACATGTTCTATTCAAGTAAGACTGTGATACATAGACTTATCAATGTTGTTTTGGTTTGAATCCAACCAGCTGGCAACAAAGCACCATGCAGCTGCTTGCTCACTCCTACTCACCTCCAGTGGGATGGGGAGGAGAAAATGCAACAAAAGGCTCAGGGATTGAGACAAAGGATAGGGAGAGCACATCTACCAACTATGGTTGTAGGCAGAAGACAGGCTCAACTTGAGGACATAAAATCAATTTAATTTTAAAAACCCCACCACCAATTTAGCAATTGAAGCAGAGTAGGACGGTGATAAACACAACAGGATCTTAAATACACCTTCCCCCCGAGGCATGGCCTTCTTTGCAGTCAGTCCCCTGATGTGGTGTGGGATTCTCCACGGGCCATAGATAGCATTATTCTCCTCGCCCCCATCCACACTAACCTCAGTGTCTGCATGGTTGTCTCCCTCACCTCCCACTCCTCCCCAAAACAAAAGAACTCCCAAAACAAAGGAACTCACCCAACAGGTTGTCCCCTCTCAAATATGTTATCACGGAGAAGCTGCTTGGCTCAGTCTTGGCGGGTCCAACTTGGAGCCAGGGGAGCTTTTTAAAGTGTCTTACAGGAGACATGCCAGTAGCCCCTCCCCTGCCACCAAAACCCCACCAGACACAAAACTAACACAAATGTGTACATTGATATTTTTATGTACATGGATATACTTACACACTAACCCTAGAGCAAGAAGATATCATGATAATGCAGTTTAATTTTTCTGTTACAGTACAAGAGGCAAGAGTTCAGACCTCCTTTCAAACTCAGGATGAAGCAAAGATATTAAAGAGCAGAGAACAGGCCCCATACTGAGCCCTGGGCAACATTACTTGTGACCAGCCACCAACTGGGTTTAACTCCATTCACCTCCATTCTTTGGGCCTGGCCATCCAGCCAGTTTTTTACCCAGCAAAGCATACACCCATTCAAGCCATGAGCAGTCAGTTTCTCCAGGAGAATGCTGTGGGAAAGTGTTAAAAGCTTTACTGAAGTCTAGGTAGACAACATGCACAGCCTTTCCCTCATCCTCTAAGTGGGTCACTTTGTCATATGAAGAGATTAGGTTAGTCAAGCAGGACCTGTCTTTCATTGGCCCATCTTTTTTAATTTGTAGAAGTAGTCTTCATGCAAGGCATAGGCCAACTTAATCTCAGTGCCACTTCTAAAGTAGAGAAAACACTGTCCTCATTATTCTTAGGTTCTACTTGCAGGACCTTGTACCTGTTATGCAAGGGCACCTAGGAAGGTGGGGTTGTTGCTGAGGGAACGCATCTGCTGCACCAGCCAGGAATTTGCCATTGCCCCCTCTCCTTCAGGTCACCATGTTTAGCCAGATAGAGATGGGAAAGGAAATCAATCCTCCATGTTACGTATCTTGTCTGCCTGCTGGGCCTGTCGCAGGGAAGGCAGGATGTGGTTCCAGTGGTCAAACTCCCTCTTCTGCTCCCTAGTGTTTCTCAACCTACACACCTGCTCCTGGAGCTCTGTAACTAAGTGGAGGAGTTCCCCTACCTGCTGCCATCCTGTACCAGTGCTAGAGCAGGGCACACCTTGCAGCCTGACACCTGCATGTTTCCACTGGATCTCCCTCTAGGAAGCTGTATCAGTCATGGTGAGTGCAGAGCTTAGAGAGGCCACAGCTTTTTGCCACAGCTTTCTGCCAGGTGGATACCACCGCTGGCTGGTCAGAGCTGTCAGAGCTTTCAGAGCCCATCCTGTGCACACTTCCATGCAAACTGCCATGTTAATAGAGCTTAGATATCAAAAGCAGCTGGATGTGGTGACAGCCATATTGGTTTCTGTGTGCTGTCAGCCACAGAAAACTCATCCTTCTGTAGCTCAGTGGGACACTTTGGCTCAATCATATATGCAACTGTCTGTACTATAAACAAAGGTTTGAAAAGAATCCTCTATCTAAAGAATCCTGTTAAAATTTATGAGCTGCAGCTTTAAATACTGAATTGTGGAGATCATTATCATTTATCTACACAATCTTCCAAAACTCTGCTAAGTAAAATCTTGCCAGACCTCATGAGAGAGTAAAAACTCCTCCTTTCATTGCAAAGTTGTATTTGCATAATTATAATCATTCTCCTTTACCCCTTTCACATTTTACCCATTCATTTTCAGATTGACATAAAATCTGCTAGATAAAGCCAAAAGCATTTTTTGTGTATGAATTAATATAGTCTATAATACATCTGTTAAATATGCCAGTATGACATGAAAAAGAAGACCTTGTCCTCCTGAATTCAAAATTATAAAATTATGCAATGTCATTCTGAACAATAATAGCAAAACTATCCTATAAATCCCCAATCTGGCAATCCATTAAAAATATATATCTTTATAAATTACCTATAACATCTACATACAGAATATTAGAACTTCACATTTCAAGATCAAACCCAGACACTCATAAATCCTTAGAAAGCTGATATTAAGATTTAGATAATGTCAGCCATACTTTTTGTATACTGCCTTTCCCATCTGTGCCTGGAATAATACAATTCACACTAGCCACTTGGAATGACATTTTCAGTTTGCAGAGATTGAAATGCCTCAAAACAAATTTCAAAATAACCTGGAAAACAGCTATGGAAATAAGTTTATGTCAAAAAGAGAATAAATTCTAAAAAGAAAAAAAATCTTAACTTATTATTTTTACTACTTTTCCATTCTCCTCCTTAACATGGTCTTGCAGGCATAGGAAGATGCACATTCATGAAGGTACTTGGGAATGTAACTTCTGTCTGGGTGTCCAACTTGCACTGAAACCAATTGAAAATCAATGGGAATTAGGTACCTAGTCTCACTTCTGGGCGTGGACTGATGTTTGAGGAAGAACAGAATATTCATATCCTGTACAAGTTTAACTGGGGATACAGAAAACAAGACTTTTTCTCTCTTGCCTGGTGGCAGAAGACCTACACTGGCACATTTTGCTGGCTCTGATATATATATATATGTATAAGTATATATATTAGTTACGATAAAGTTAGGGAAAGAATACCCACCTTACTAGTGATTAGGTGTCCTTGTGGGGTGACAGGTACAGCTTGACCTCCAGATGAATAACACCCAGATAGAAGAATATATAAGGGAAGAGAACAATTCTGCCATTGCTGACAAACCACGGGGCTGGCTATGTACAGTGCTCCACAAGCACCTAACAGTGAAACCAGGCAGGAAAATCTGGTGTGAACATTAGGTGACACAATTAAGGGTGAACCCAGTTAGAACTGAGCACGCCGAAAAGTATGGCTGGGCAGACTAGCAATCTTAACTGTTATGGCCATCTAGATTCCCATAATTATAGCTGATTTTATTTTCCTATTCTCCTTTCTCCAATAAAGTTCTGTTTGTTAGAGATGGTTATTCAATACTTTGCTCATTGTGGTTCAACAGAATTCTGGATAGGACTTGTGTTATTGTTTTAAAAGTTTTATAACTTGGCCTTTGCTGCTGCCAAAAGAAGGGCCGTATTGTGGTATGGGAGGCAGGTGAAATGCTCAGTCAAGATACTCTGGGTAGTGCGCAGAAGCACATAAAATAAATCAACAATTTAGAGGAAGCATTTTGTGCTCAGTCATAATATTGGGAAACTAGTGTAAGTGGATGCATGCGATCCCAGGAAGCATTAACTGAGTTTAGGACTCCACTTAGGGCTTAAGCATAGGTGACTAGGGCTTGACTTAAACGCTCAAGCATAGGCCTTTAGTGCCATGTGACATCCCTAGAATATATGAGAGATCCCCAGCAGATATGACAATGCCTCTGGCATACCTGGCATTTCTTTTCAGTCTGACTGCTGGAGGCATCAGCTTCCTAGAAAGTCTTTAGCTTATATGAATTTCACCTCCTATAGCTAACAAAGCATGAACAACAAATGATTTGTTTTCAAAAAAACAGGATAGCTACTGCTTTCTTTGTTACATGTGGATTACCTGATGTCTGAATTATCTCTACAGTCTTTCTCTCAATAAGGATATAGCAGAACCTGTCTTTTCATCCTGACTCTATATTTTAAAACCATATAGGAAGTTATGATTCCTAGAGTACTTCCTCTTTTTGTTATATTGGATTGGTATTAGTCATCAGACTTATCCAAAAGATTTGGAAAGCTCTGTGAAGACATGCGGTGTGAAAATAAACTCCTCTTTCCCTAGGAAGCCACACTAAAGATATTGTAATTTAAAAAATTGAAAAAAAAAAGAAAAAATAAATCCGTTAGAAAAACAGTAAAATAACAGTTATCATTCTATGATAACTGGCAGCCTCCAAACAACACCTCCTCTTCAACAAGCTGTCTTTTGTTTCATTTATTTTAAGGGAAATCAAGAACTGAGCAGTGAACTGAAGCAGAGCCCATTCTTCTCTGCACTCCAGTAGAAGAGTCGGCAACACCAATAATTCACATAAAATGTACCGTACAACACTGACACCTGCAAGGAGCTCATCACTCTTTGATGCAATTTTCTTTTGTAAAGCTTCTCTCTTTTCTTTAGCCTAACTATTGCACCCATGTCAAATGAAAATCTGACATCAGAGTACCCTAAAGCACATTAGCCTGAAACTGAAGACAAGCTGGAAGATTCAGAGACTAGAGAACTTGATTTTTTGTCCTCAGATGGCAGCTGCTCTTTGTAACTTTAGGCTCATCTTTGTGAAACATTACCAAGACAAAAGCACTGGTGGCAATCTTACACTGAGCAGTACATTAATATAATTCTCTTCAGTAACTCAGAAGTAATGTCTGGTTCCCATACTGCAGACCCAGAGGAAATCTTTGCCCGCTAGAAGTTTAATTATCAAGGAGGACATTAAAATACTGATATCAATGTTGTTGACATTTCAATAACATGTATGGTTACAAGAATCATTGCTTCATGGAATATATCTTTAATCACTTCTAATGTAATAAAATCTCTTCAGCAAGGCTTCTTAATATTGGTTAAGTCAGCAGCCATATTAATCATTGCTACAGATGGATAAAGTCTGACTGAAAATAGCAGCTGAATTGATTATAAGTCCTTGCCAACTTTATGCAGGAGAACTACCTCAATTCTGAATTCTGTGCTTTCAAATTCCTCTGGTTCTACAATAGCCAAAAAAAAGGCGTCATAATTGCCTACAGAGCAGCTGAATATACTGCACCTGAGGAAGGTTGTGGCAAGTCTCCTCCTTGCACACAAGCTTAGGCACAGAAAGGATTCTGCAGTTTAATTCAGCCATAATGCAAAGTGGTGTCCCAAGAAACCAAAGTGATAGATCAGCTTCCCCAAACTGCTCCAGGCTCAACAAGATTCATGTGATTAATGACACGTCTCCAGTGTAAACACACCTGAGTTAGCCTTCCAGCCAGCTCCACTCAATGGAGAACAAGTTAATGCTCAATAGACTCGAGGGTGCAATTCCTCTCATCCTAAGGTAGACAACAGTGTCAAAAGCTTTACTGAAGTCTAGGCAGACAACATTCAGAGCCTTTCACTCATCCGCTAAGCAAGTTACCTCGTCACAGAAGGAGATCAGCCTAGTCAGGCAGAACCTGCTTTTCATGAACCCATGCTGACTAGGCCTAATCATCTGGTTGTCCTTTATGTGCTATGTGATGGCACTCAGGATGATCTTCTCCATAAGCTTCCCCAGCACCAGGTCAGACTGAGAAGCCTGTAGTACTCCGTATCCACCTTCCAGCCCTTCTTGTAGATGGGTGTCTCATTTGCTAACCTCCTGGGTTAGCAACCTGCCCAGGTTAGCCAGGACTGCTGAAAAATCATGAGAATTGTCACTTCTGCCAGTTCCCTCAGTACCCTTGGGTGGACCCCATCCAGCCCCATAGACTTGTGTATGTAATAGTGAAAATAGAATAGTAACAATATCTCTTTCCTAAATCTCAGGGAATGCCTCATACCAATTTTCCATGCAGGACCTAGATGTTTACCTCCCCAGCTCCCACCCTCAGAAGGACTTATGGGATCATGATGCAAGATAACAGGACTGCCACTGGCAATGGTTTTACAGCAGCTGCTGTTCGTAGTTTGGGTAACACACAGGTTCCATGGCATGCGCTCTGTATGCAGAAAACCTGTTAAAGTGATACTTTTAAAGTTTTCTGATTCAAATATTTCCAATGATGGAAAGTAAGAGTATATTTTCACTACAGATCATAACTTGTACAGCAGAAGTGGGCAAGCCAGAGCATGAAAACCAGCACAACTAGGAGAAGCATTTATGCATCGACTTCTATTTCCCAGGTAGGAAAGTGCTCTAACTCAACAGATGCTCCGAGCCACTGCCTAGGATACAAAGTTGTTTTTTCATCAGGAGCCCCTGTGAAAAACATTACTGCTCTCTTCCAGCTGGCATATTTAAATTTCAATTTAAGAAAGCAAAATATATTCTGACCCAAAAGGTCAAGATTGCTCCTGTCCAAGGGAGCTTCCCAAATTAGCTGCAAATGAGTTAACTCAGATACTGGAAACATTTTAGACACAAGATGTAAGCACTCTGTGGGATTAATCTGCAAAAACATTTATTTAATAAAATTGTTATATTAAGATACCTTGTAATAAATGGATACCTTTACTTACATTACTTTTGTCTTTAATTTATGGGGTGTTCTCTTATAAGGCAGAAATGTCTTATCCCACCAAGATAGAAATGTATAGAAATACAGCACCTTACAAGTGCAGGTGGGCTGGATCATCAAAAAGTTCTCAGAACATCTACCAAGTTACTACCTTTATCATTGAATGTCCATCAAATGGTCTGTTTTGTTATCAGCTCCATCTTCTTTTCACTAAAAAGCAGAAGATGAAGAAGTCACAATCCCCATTAAAGATTTCAGAATTATGCTTTGCTTTTGTCAATAAAAATATAGCATCTCAAAGATATATCATATAAGGCAGCAGACAAAAAGTCACCACGCAAATTCAGGTATTTTAAAGATCCTTGCTGAATTTTTTATTAACTTGTCTACTTTGGTGTATGATCTTTGTGGTGGGTTTACCTTGGCTGGGTGCCCGGTGCCCACCCCTAGTCCCTCTATCACTCCCCTCGCCCCCCACCAAAACCTCCGTCAGCAAGGCAAGCGGGGAGAGAGTAAGATGGAAAAGGAAAACCTGTGGGTTATGATAAGAAGCAGTTTAATAAACAGCAGAGAAAGCAAGGTCGCGCGCGCGCGCGCGAAGCAAAAGCAACAAAGCCGTTACTCTCTACTTCCCATCCGCAGGCGGTGTCGGGCCTGTCCCGGGAAGCAGGGCTCCAGAACGCGTACCGGTTGCTCGGAGGACAAATGTCTTCCCAGAATCCCCCCGTCCTCCTCCCTTTATAGTTGAGCTGACGTCATATGGTATGGAATATCCTATTGGTCAGCTCGGGTCGGCTGTCCGGGTTGTATCCCCTCCCAAATCTTGCCCCCCCACACACCCCGTCAAAACAAGGGTGTGTGTTATCAACACCTTCTGGCTTCCAGTACTGCAGCATGAAGGCTGTATGGGGAAAATCAGCTCAGACAGACCCACTACAATCTTGATGCTATTCCTTCTATATCTGTTTTATTTTACATTGAGCTGGTAATGTAGTCTAGAAAGAGGCTTTTAAAAAATATTTAAACAAACCCAGTTCCACTGAAGATATTCTGCTCTTAAGAAAACATATACAGTCCATCTCTCTATCAACAGTGAACTTTGCATTCCTCATAGCTTATTTGCCATCTATGCAGAACAAGTATCACTGATGAAGCAGCATGTTCACAAATTCCTCACAGTTTTAATCCAAATTCTACAACTCTCTCATTGCACAGACTTGGACAGTCATTTGCCTTTTGACTTGTTTTTTCTGTTTTAAGAGCACTACAGTGTACCCATTTACCTCATAAGGATGTTGTATTGACTAACTGATAGATAGGAAGCACTAAGAATGTGTAAAAATACCGTTATTATTAGAGAGAGCCATTTTTGTTCAAAATATTATCAGGCGAATGTAATTAGTATTACCATTAAAAACTGTAATTCTGGTATCAGAGTTGAACTTGATTTTCTGCAGCACAGCCTAGTAATTATGGCATCTTCCTCACATTCTGATTCCAATGGCTTTGTCACAACAAAATGTCACCCTACTGTGACCATAAGCTAAACCTAATTGCAAAAGAATGAGAAAGAAAATTGAAGTAGCAATATTGCTAACATACTTTATAATGTACACTCAGCTATTTCCACTATATTCTAGTCCCGTGAGAAATGTTTGCTTCTCCACTGCCTGATAGATCAGACAACATAAATCAGGTATTTGCTTATTAGTGCACACTGATCAAGCAGAACATCAGAGTCGGAGAGTTGTAACATCGAGGTGACATCTTCAGTGTGATTTTACTTTCCAGGAGCTGATACAGTAATTTTGTCTGTTTTCATTACAATGCTGTTGGTCCTCTTGTGAAACCTGATACCATGACCATCATAAAGTACAGGTCAAATTATCCAATTGCCCCAAAATAAATTCATTATTATTATTATTTTATCATGATTAAGCTAGTGTGGCAATTATCACACTTTCAAAAGCCAGCTCCACTTATTATCAAAAGAGGATGCAATGAGGCAGATGCTATGGAAGCAGCTGTCCAGAAAAGGCTTCCTCTTCTGTCCTGGAACATTGTTTTAGCCGCACGTCAAAAGTGCTGGTAGTAAAATAAAGGAAAGTGTAACAGAATTTGGAGTTTGTTCTTTTTTTGCTCCCTACATTAGATTGTGCCTGTTTCTGAACTTAAGGAAGTTCTGTGTCCCTGGAGTGAGCTGCAGCATCAAATCTCAGATTGTTATGATATCTCCTATCCTTGCTTACCCTACAGCCTCTATGAGCCTGTCTCTAAAATTGCATTGTTATCATAATAGTTCCAATATCTTACTAAAGCATGCTGCTCTTCCAGAGCTATTGAAAATTATTAATGAAATCATCTCTCAAAAGCTGCATTCTGCTGCAAAATGGTTTAGAGATTTTTGTGATTCATATACTATGCCTCATGTCAGCCTTCCAAACTGTACAAGACTCAAGGCTGCACTTAAAGAGTGGTCTGTAAACTTTATGCTGCCTCTAATAGCTGTTTGAATATCCAACTGCTGCCTGAGCTCTAAGGCCGGTGATGAGTTACGTCAAACGGACTTCATGGGATACAACACAAAATGCTGCTACTGACAGTGGGACAAGGGATGCTAACTTTGGCCAGACTCTCCTTCTATATATAAAGTGAATATCAGAGTGATGAATTGGAGGAATTACAATGATAGCATAGGCTGTTCATTCTTTTTACTCCATTTGAAAAAGCCTGGCTGACAGAATTAAGGCTTTGAAGCTCATTCAGTCTCTTTTTTGTTGCCTGCTTCTCACCAAACCTCTAAAAGAAAAGAATGACTCAGTAGTGTGCATCCAATTAAGTCATGCTTACAAATAAATTCTCACTATCTGCACAGTTTTAATGATGATATATGTTTGTTCTGGGGATGCACAGTAAGTTTGAAACTTTACATTTCAGACATAAAATCTATTATGGAGTCCTGGCACTTTTATTAAACTGCATTCTCTGTCAGAGAGAGAACCTCACTCAGTCCCTCTCAAGGGACTTTGTATGTGTTATGTTAATTTTAAAATTCTTTAAATGTATTTAAATGTATGCATTTCCAAGATTTTGTGGACATAGCTTAAAAAAAAAAAAAGTCACACATAAATGATTCATGAGTATATGGCACTTACTTGCTGAGATGGTGCAGGGGAGGGGAAAGGAAGAAGAACTCAATGATTTTTAAAAGTCCTGCCCTTCTGTATCCCAGGACAGGGGATGCATGATAGACAAAGCCTGAATTACACCACTACACTACGTTTGTCAGGTTTAAAATCAAGACAGGGAGCCTTCATCATCACCAAAGACATTTTAGGTATGTGCCTGCTTGCTGAGCAGAAGGGGAAGGGAAGCACCTAACAGGGTTGCTGTGATGGGAAAGTTGGGACTTCTCCCTTTTCGAGTGCCTGAGCATGTACAACAGGCAAAGGACAGATGAATTCCTACAGCTGATTCACCAGCTGAACAACTGCTCAGTGGGTTACTCTGATATACTAGGACTGTATGAAATTAGTAAATGTTGTCACTGCAAGCAGACTTGAATAGAAAGAAGCTTCCTGACACAGAAAAGACATAAGCAAATATTGTAATAGGACTAATAGTGGATTTACAGGAGTGAAAAGACCTATTGAATATACACATACAAGAGCATAATATAATATGCAAAGTGTCTGTCTCTTGATGAATAGGTTAGCAATTCAATAGCAAAAATAAAGAAAATGGCCATAAGATTTTTTAAAGGGATAGAGATGGAAAATATTTTTTTTTCATTCTAACAGAGTTACTATCATAGTTTTCCCATAAAGTCAAAGCTCCTTTATTGCTAATTGGGCTTGCGTGCAGAAAGCTTAGGCATCAAAACACAGTTTCCTTTCCTTTTATAATATCTTGTTTTATAGATTAGTCACTCTCATTCATGATCTTTTCTTTGATGAAGAAAATATATTTAGATTCCTGTGGAGGAAAATAAAATACTACAGGTAACGACTCTATTATCGTTAATGAAAGAATTGTCATCAGGGAGAGAGGAAACTTCCTACCTGTTTTCAGCACCTATAACAAGACCTGGCTCTAAAATTTGCATTATTTTGGGTCTGCATGGGAAATCAAGACACATGCAACCCAACATTTATAATTTTCTTGTGTTCTCATCTCTGCTGGCCCAAGCAGAATAAGTTTACATGCTTGTTTCTAAATATAAACCCTGAAAGCAATGAACACTAACATGAAATGATACATTATTTATTTTTTAAAATATCTCTAATGTTATCCCATTAATATTATAGGGATTATATAAAACACGATGCAGATACTGTTGGTACAAGACATTTTTCTGCTGCAAGGCCACACATACAGAACAGACAAATACATAGTGACAGATCTTAATAAAATGCACATCTGTTTCCTGTAACAGCCTGACAAGTTTGCTCAAGATGGAGTTGAAGACTGTCAAGTGAAAGGGTACTAATTTTCCAGGTAGCCCAGGAAGTTTCTCCGTTTTAAGAAAACAAAGAAAAGTGGTCATCTTTCTTTTTCACAAAAGTTTCCGTTTTCTTCTCCTAAGCATGCAGGACAACATCTTTGCCCAGCAAATCAAGGGCAGAAATTAATATTCCACAGCGAGCTCTATTGTGTCTGAATTTCACTCTTAAGTGTTTGGCACTGGTATAGCTCAAGTAAAATTGAGCCTCAGACTACTTTGCTTTTTAGACTTATTAGATCTTTGTTTCTATTTTTCCCCTTGGACATAATCAAGGGAAAGAGTCAAGCACAATTTCTCACCCACAGTCTCTACTTGGGCTAGCACACTGCCATCTCAAATTGCAATGCTTTCCCTAACCCCTGTGAATCCCATTAAGGTTTGCTGGCACCAGAACCTGAATTGTTGATTATCTTCTAATGAGTACTTTGCATTATAGTTTCTCTCACATTTGCTGGAAGTACACAATAAACATGTCTGCTTGAGGACCTGTGGTTCAGGTAAACATGTCCAAGTTAGCCTTGATGTAGCTAATTCAGTATTGACAGCATGGATTTCAGCACAGCAAAACACTGAAGCTCTTGTCTAGCTCTGTGACCACGTTTTACTTTGCACACCATGGCTTCACAGCTGGCAGGTTCCAGGCTAGTCATCTTAAGATACCCTAAATATATTTACCCAAGTTGCATAGCAAAAGATCTCATATTTAGCTTAAGATTCCTAGCAAACTTCCTTCAAACAGCAGGCTGCTTAGCTTACTAGAGTAGGAATAAACTCAAAACATTGTCATAAGAATTTAAATTCTAATGGTTGTGTTTCTAATTTCACACAAAATTTGATTTTAAAATTCTTACTGTTATTGGACTATATGAATCAGCTGCTATGCTTTATCTCAAAACTCATCTAGATTGGACAAATGTATCATGACAGCAGCATGACAACCTCCAGTGAAACACCACACCATAACCAGAACTTCCTGCATGTCTACATCTGATGAAATTAAACTGGTGTTAGCAAGGTAAGCTTTTACTATTCCTGTTTCTATTACTGCTCCTTACCAAGACTGAAACTTCATTGCTCTGTATTATAAGTACTCTAAGAGATGGGAAAAGGTTTTTGGTTTTGTTTTTTTAAAGTACACAAATCTAACCTGATTTATTTTTTTTTTTAAATAAAAAAAAAAAGGAAAGGTGTCCTACACTCTGGGAAATAGCAGAGAAAATAATGCTTTAGTGTCACTGAAGAAAGATTCTCTACCTAGAAATTTATCTTCTACTAATAAGCTCTGACAGGTTTTTTGCTCTTTCCTGGCTGACCTCTACTACTGAATAGCAGCTTGCATTCATCAGCCATGCCAGGACCTGGGATGGGGAATTGATCAAGGTTAAAACTTACTTCTCTTGTTTGTGGGTTAGCTGTAGTTGCTCAGTTGCTGGATTTGGTTCACTGTATGGCTGTGCAGACATTTCTGCAGGTGTAATAGTGATGGCACAGAACAAATGGTTGGTCAAGCAGGGCTGGTTCCTTTTCTCACTGACATACATCATGCCAGGTAAAATAACCCACACAACTGCAGTTAACTTTGCTTTCCACTTTGTCCTACACAACCAAAATTGAACTCTGAACAGTAAAGTCCCAGTTAGCTTTTCATTTATCTGTAATAAAGGTGAGAGGTAGGTATATATACACACACATATAAATACTGGAACATACTTCAAAGAAAGCTGAAGTGAAAGCTTCTAAATAGCAACTAAAGCAGCATCTTTACTACAAGACTTCTTTAAAAGTGAAAATACTGAGAGCAATCCTCCACTAGTTTACATAAAAGTAAGTAACTTGCTCAACTTGTATATTAACTATTGTTAGGAACTGGAATCCAAGAAAGTATAAGGGTCAAAACTTTACCCCATAATGTTCTTCCAATAGACCATCATGTAATAACCACTTGATATTTTTAAATGAGAGCTAAAAGACATTAGCTACTGAGGTATTTGTTTTGCATTCATGACACATACTGCCAAGAAAAGCTACTCAGTCATTAAAAAGCTATTAATACATTATGACTCTTCTCCCAATTCTTAGTATTTCCTCCAAGGAAGAAGTGACATGACACTTCCAAGATATAAGAAGACATTCCTGATCTTAAGTATCCAAACATATTCTGTCATTGCCTTTTACTTTTTGGTATTATTTCAGGTTTCATTTTGGGCAGCATAGATGACCTTCTTTGTTATATGTAGTACAGAAATTAAGGATTTATTAACCTCAATGTACACAATGATTCTCTTTTTATGCAATTGACGTGGCAAAACGAAAAAAACACAAACACTTCTCAACCCTGTAAGATATTGTATTTAACACCTGATGCATAGTGCTACTAGTAAGATCTCAGTCAGAATGTAGAGATGTAAATATATGATTCATTTCACAACAAATTCAGTCCATGAGCGAAAGGAAGCACTGAATATTTGGAATCAAGAACTGGAAGAGATATCTACGGACCATAATATTCATTTCAGTTCTGGGCCTGAAAACTAGTTACCACCTCTGATACTTGTTTGGCAGTGATGGTGTTTTCAGCCAGGGAAGCGGGAGGTGAACCACGAGCTTTGTGGCACAACTTCAAAACACCTGTCACATCCTCATTGAATTCTGCCGCAACAGGGGTTATAGAATAAATTCCTCTAAATTATTTGACAGGTGATGTTTGAAGATCTGGCAAGAATGGAAAAAAAACCCATCACAAACACCTCTCAACTGTGTAAGACAGATACATGTTCTATTGTCCTGTTTTCGTCCTTTCACCTGTCACTTCTCTCAGAGTTTAAAGCTGGGGCTGACTGAGCAGCTCACCTGTCTGCTTGCTCAGGAAGAGCTTTTCAAAACACAGATATTAAACTACTAGAAATAGTCATTACAATCTTCAAGTAACATTGTCCAAGTTTTCACTGGAAAATCCAGTATTTTTTCATTCAGACTTATTTTCCAGTCATTGCATACAGAAGCTTCTCATAACGTGACTGCTAAGTCGTCGTACCATCAGAGAAAATATTTTAAGCAAAATTCATTAAAAATTCCCTGTGACTTAGTTTTTGCTTACAAAATGTACCAACAAGCCATCTTAGGAAGCAGCGCCAATTCTGATGCAATAAGGAATTCAACAGTCCAGCTCTGCACCAGAAAAATGTAGTCATTGCAGCAGCCTGAACCTTACCTACTACATCAAAATAGTATACCACAAAATCAGTGTTCTCTCCGCTGAAACCAATAAATTATTATGAAAATAGAAAATAATTAGAATTATGGAAATAGGAAGGAATGACACAAACACAAATTGGATCAGGATACAAGGAATAGTACTCCTGTTCTAAATTGTACTTTAAGAGCACATGCATAATTTTAATTACTTGATTTTATGCATGGCAGACTATTACTCTAGAGCACGCTCTGTCAGGACCTTTGAACAAACCAGCTACAGAAGGTAGTCCTTTACTGAGTCATCATTCCTACAACATGGACAGGCAGTGCAGAAATATTCTTAATTTGAGGAATGACAACATGTCTGTAAAACTGTCTGGTTTAAAAGCTTCACTCAGTTTTTCTGGGATAAAACTTGTGGTTTTTTCCTAAGAAAATAAACAGTTATTACATTTAGACCAGCTTGTGTTCATTAGCTAATGTCCAGCTGTGAGATGTGTTGAACTTCAGCATTAAACAGTCATTAGCTGAATGTAATTTGGTGCTTTGCAAACACTCAGTAAATACAGTAACTTTATCACAATCTTCCACTAAAACTTAGGAAATACTGTTTTCCATGCTTTTAGAGGGCTGAATTCAGACAAGTTGGTTCTTAGGACAAAGGTGATCAACCTATAAGTATGGATTGGCTAAAACTAGCTGTCTTGTCAAATATAGGTTAATAAACACCAACAATTGAAACTTGAGAAATAAAATAAACTAGGATTGAAAGATGAAGCAGGGGAATTGTTTCAATGACAGATATTTTCTCTTCACAGACCATAAATTAAGTCTTCATCAAAGTAGTTGAAAATAGTCTTGATCATATTGTGTAAACAATGTACAAAGTTTAAAATTACTTTTTTTATGTTAGCACATTTCATGTGGGGCTGGATAATAATGCAAAGAAATTACTTTTAGTGCAGGTTCACACAGCGACTAACTGGAATTTAAAAGATTGACATACTAAATTCCTTTCTTTTAGCACCCAGTCTTCTTGCTTTCGGTAATGTGCTTTTTTGTTTTAAGCAAAGTATCTCTATAACATCTTGGCAATGACCTAGCTCTAAACAAAATTTAAAATTTGGAATTACACTTAAGCTCTCATATCTTCTGCCTTTTAGTACATACACAAAACACAGTGGAGGAATCGAGAAATTCTATAGTCAGAATTAATTAGGTAAATTGTTGTCTGTAGAGAAAAAAATAACAAAAATACAAGCTGAAAGCAGCTTTGGAACTCTTACTAGTAAAATTATGCAGAAATAGATAGTTCCTATGACTGGAAAAGAGAACGTATAGAAAAATACTTAAAAATGCATCCCAATGATATTCAGGCTGAGGAGCTAGGGACATAACTAAGGAATTTAATGAACCACAAGCAACTACTTTTGAAAATTCAAGGCCATGTAGATTCCTTAAAGGTAACTGTAGTGTCTGCACTCAAAGCTTGGTAAAGAGCAATCATGGCAACTAACCACTTAGCAGCCACTTTATTACATCCTCAAATAGAGAGGAGCCTGTATAGTGTCACATAGAAAGCTAAAAGAAGGAGGCCTTCAATGCACAGCTTCCAAGAGATCTATACCCAAGGGCTGGAGCCAGTCTGTGGTTCTACTCAGAGAGATGAAGCCACACAGGCACATCTAGATCTCCACATTGGCCTGAGTTTTAACCAATTTTCATCCCAAACTGCTCTGATCAGCAACATTATTTTCACATTGCCATGTTATCCAATTGTAGTTTGGAGCACATCAACTGGATCTCCAAGTTCAGAATACCTGAGTGTGGGGAAGAGCCACAGAGGACCCATACACATGCATCCAAGGTGGAAGCAAGCAGTAAAAGAGATGCAATTCTGTAGACCTCATCAACATGAGAAGTGGAGCTGTAAGGGCAGATTTCCTATAAAGGCCCAGGGGGAGCAGAAGCTAAGTCTTAAGCTCTTCTCTCCATCACAATCAGAGACCTCAGGTAGGTTACCCTACGTAACTGGCTTCAATTCTTAGAGCAAAATAAAGTTTTCTTTCTTTCTGTGGTTCTGCTGAAGCTTTCTTAAACCTTGCACTCATTTTAGGCAATGAGAGAAACAAAGAGAAAATGGAGGAAATTCAGAGAAGAACTGAAATTATTTGCAACTAGCATGTGAGGGAATTTTTAAGAAAATCATATATTTGGCAACTGTGGAAGAGAGATTAAAGCTAAGCTCATGTAGAAAGCATCTATACAAAGAAAAGGCAAAGGAACTGCTTTTCATGTCAGTAATACAGGTCAGTAGGTAAAATGAAGGAATCAAATATTTAGGGAACTCCAAACATGTATGACTCTGTCAGATATCAACAGTTTGGAAAGGAACAGCCTCATTTTTGATGAGCAACAATTCAGATGAGGCTGAGAAAAGTGCTTGGAAACATGAAAGGCATCAGCAAAGCATCATCTACTCACCTTTGCATTGTCTCTAGCTGAACAGAGCCCCCCACTGCTTCAAGGCAAGTTTTAATCATCTGCTGGCACAATGGTATTATCACTATAAAACACTGAGATTTTAAACAGTCTTGAGTACCTTTTTCTTTCCCAGAAAAATAGAGTTTCCCAAATGAACACTGAACTGCAGACTCATCTTGTATATCTAGGTACAAATAGCTTATTCTCTTGTATAATTTCAATTCAGCCCCAGTGAAGTTCTCATGAAATACTCCTGTTCTTGCAAAGCGTCATCTCCATATCTTGCATATTGAAAAATTTCAGATGAATCTAAATAGCTGATTTTGAAGTTGGCATTGCTTGAGCAACAAAGTGCTATGTTAAGTCCAAGATGAGCCAGCAATAAAGTTCATTTTTAATGGAATCACATGAAATAAAATTATTGCTTTTATCTCTAGCATTGTAATTTTGTCCTTTAATTTTAAAAAAGTATCAAAGATCTTAATTTACTTTGGATGAAATGTGGAACAGTTCAGGTAATGAAGATGTAGTGTATGTCACAGAAGAGATTTGGGGAGAAAAATCCTGTCACTGCACGAGCGGTTGTCTCTACAGCGATTAATTTGTCTCAACAGCATAATGAAACCTCTGCTGCTGTAGCATCTCTTATTGCAGCTTTTCCTTGGCCTTACCTCCCGCACCGGCTTTCTTCTTGCAGCCTATACAGCATTTTATACACACACTTAACCATACGAACTCCTTAGACATCATCATAGGCACCCAACAGGTTTCTAAGTAATTATCACTGTTCAAGGAGCATATATTCATTTTTAAACACTAGAACACCTTTAAGCATCACAACAATATGCTACCAATATGTTAATATTTTCAGTCTTGAATTACAAGAGTTGAATGGTTCATCTCATCTGATTCAGTAAAAAATACTAGTGAAACATATTTTCATTCCCTAGTTATCTCTGCTATTGCTCTGCACTGGAAATCAAATTTTGTAAACAATTTGAATTGCTAAACCCTTTTGATTTTATGTGGAAATGTGAGTTTTCAATCTAATTAAATATACGGTACAATTTTACTTAAAACACAATTAATATAGTCACTTATGAACATTACAAGACATTTCCCAAGCTATGTCCTGCAGCTAATTCTGATCATTCATAAACACAATTTCAATCTTAAACTATGAAGACTTTTCAGTGGTGCACATCTGCCCCCTTGTGCCAGTTCTAGTTGACTGCCTTTTGTATTACCAAAGGGACTAATGAACTACAGCTCACCCAGTCCTCCAAGGCTGTTTTAAAAGCCCACGTGCAGGTATTTTGCTCCTCAGTTTTCCTTTCAGTGTACAATAGGAAAGGGGAACCGAGATATTGTTGTACATCTCCATCTCAGCTCCTGGACATTTTTTTCCAAAAATGTAGAGAGATTTAGGAAAATGTGGCTAAGTACATAGCTATCAGTGTATCAGGAGGATTACATAAAATGACTGTGGCCAGTGGCAGTTTCTGAATGTCTTCACTGCAGCAGGTAAAGAGATCTTTGCTCCCATCGCAGCAGGAAATTGCCCAAATAAAAGAAGAAACAAGAAGCAGCTTGCTCTGCACTTCAACAGGAGAGAAAATAAGGAACTATGAGGGTGATTTTCATGGTAAAATCATGCTTGGAAAATGGTAGACCAAGGAAGGTATTGAGTGCTTTCAAGTATAATTTTATTTGAAGCAAAAAAAAATTAAATTTTACTCCAGGAATGTACTTCAGGTTTTCTAGTTGGCCTAGAGAGACCATGAAAATTATTCGTCACAAGTGCTCACATAACTACTTAGAGGAAACAGTGCTTGAACATCCACCACCCTTTCCCGCCCTTCATGAGTAGAAGTGAGTGGTGGGGCTCAATTCCTGGATGACTACGCCTATCACAGCCCACTGCAGTACCTCCAGCTCTGCGGCTCCTCCTGCCTCCTGTGTGTCCCCATAGAGCTGGGGAAAGAGCAGCACTCCCACCTCCAGATCCCCATGCCCCTCCTGTCACAGCTACCACTCTGCTACCAATCTTCTTAGTTCTGAACCTAAATGTATTATAAAACCTGCCTCTTCAACATTGTTTTTGACTCAGCTGAGCACACAGCATGATACGGAAAAAGAAAAAGAAAAAGAAAAAGAAAAAGAAAAAGAAAAAGAAAAAGAAAAAGAAAAAGAAAAAGAAAAAGAAAAAGAAAAAGAAAAAGAAAAAGAAAAAGAAAAAGAAAAAGAAAAAGAAAAAGAAAAAGAAAAAGAAAAAGAAAAAGAGAAAGAAAAAGAAAAAGAAAAAGAAAAAGAAAAAGAAAAAGAAAAAGAAAAAGAAAAAGAAAAAGAAAAAGAAAAAGAAAAAGAAAAAGAAAAAGAAAAAGAAAAAGAAAAAGAAAAAGAAAAAGAAAAAGAAAAAGAAAAAGAAAAAGAAAAAGAAAAAGAAAAAGAAAAAGAAAAAGAAAAAGAAAAAGAAAAAGAAAAAGAAAAAGAAAAAGAAAAAGAAAAAGAAAAAGAAAAAGAAAAAGAAAAAGAAAAAGAAAAAGAAAAAGAAAAAGAAAAAGAAAAAGAAAAAGAAAAAGAAAAAGAAAAAGAAAAAGAAAAAGAAAAAGAAAAAGAAAAAGAAAAAGAAAAAGAAAAAGAAAAAGAAAAAGAAAAAGAAAAAGAAAAAGAAAAAGAAAAAGAAAAAGAAAAAGAAAAAGAAAAAGAAAAAGAAAAAGAAAAAGAAAAAGAAAAAGAAAAAGAAAAAGAAAAAGAAAAAGAAAAAGAAAAAGAAAAAGAGAAAGAAAAAGAGAAAGAAAAAGAGAAAGAAAAAAAGAAAAAGAAAAAGAAAAAGAGAAAAAGAGAAAAAGAGAAAGAGAAAAAGAAATAAAGCAGACTAAGAAAAGAAAAGAAATAAAGCAGACTAAGAAATCTTCATCTAGACTAAGAAACAAGGTCCTGTTATCCTGATACTATCTGTGGTTTCCCAATGTTGCTTTCCAAAACCAGATGAAACTGTTCAGTCCTGTACAGAACCCTTCACTGCATATTTGTACAGAATTCAAATGAGGAAAAAAAATGTTAAAGGAACTAATGCACAGACTAGACAAGCTTGTTCCACCTACCTTATTAAGTTGTGAAGTTCTGCTCCAGCTGCAGGTTCCTTATGGTCATCGGGGTTAAAGCATGTTGCAATAAGACATGAAAAGCCTGTTGTTATTTTTTTTTAAAAAGTGTGTTTCACAGACAGGATTCACATAACCCTGAAATATATAGTCACTATACCAGCAGTATTTAGAGAAGGAAATTTTTTTAGGAGCACAGGACTATGTGTGCTTCATGGACCATGCCTTCAATTTAGAGGACAAATTAATTTGATTGTGACCAGTGAACACAGCCTTGTTTGGAGTCATTTTGTAACACCTCAGATCACAGTTCTGGCCTTCTTGCAGGAGGGTGAGCACATTCCTGCACATATCTTCAATCTTTGAGAACCAGTTTGACAGTGGTGGGAAGAAGAAGAAAGGCTTAAAATAAGAAAGCACACATCTCCAGAGTGGCAGAAGGCCCTCAAATGAGCAGATCTGGTGTATTCTTCTGGCTTGGCCATCATATCATGAGAAGCAGAAAAAGAAAGGAGTAGAACACCAACAAAAGCATAAGCAGCAACTAGTCAAAACAGCCTCTAAAATTAATCTAACAGCAGCTGCAGCTGTGTTTACTTGACAGCATCTGGAAAATAAACCAAGTTGCAAAGTTGCAACTTTACTGATCTCACAGAGCATTGGTATTGTAATGATGGCTACTATTTTCAAAGGAGTGATGAGCTGAGAAAACTCTCATAGGAGAGCTAGGTGCTTGCTCTAATGTAAAGACAGTAGCTGTTGCCATTGTAGCACATATCCTTCCTTTATAATCACAGCTGTGCAACAGAGCATCACGGCCAATGGCATTTAAACAGGGAACATATTACTTGTTTTGTTATGTTTCTTGAGGGTGAAATAAAGAGCCTTGGAATGGAGAATATTTCACAGATGTTATTTAGCATAGCAATAAAAAATCGTAGAAAGAGAAAACTATTTGAAGTACTCCAACATTTCTGGTCATTCTCTCTACTCACAAAGGTAACTGCCACAAGGAATGCAACATTGAAAGTAGAGCAGAGCAAAAGAATTTCAGTGGGTTTTGAGGGTCAAAAGAAAATGCAAAGGACCATAGTAAAAGCTTAGATAACTTTAAAATTTGAAAGTTTAACTGTAAAATGTCGTCTTCCAAGACCTTCCATTAAAGATTAATGTGTCTAACAGCATACTAAGTCATGCTGCGAGGAGCAGAGCTTTCCCATTACTTTAAAAAAAAAAAGTTAGAAGAAGGAAAGAAAGAGGTTGGAAGTACGCTGAATATAAATTGAAATGTCTAGCCTGACACTCAGCCTGCTTGTTCATTCCACCTTGCATGTGGTTTGCCAAATCTACTTGATTCACTTTCTGCATTTGGGTGTTGATGGAGGAATTGTTTAGGCTGCACAGACAATTACATGCTTATAACTCCCATCTATCTCTTGTATTTGTTTTGAACAGCTTGAATAGGAATGAAAATGACGTGTCTTGAATATCTGGGTCATGCAAATAAATGCATGAACTCAGTTCTCAGTTGAACTACTTGCCTGCAAGACCCGATATGCCATTTATCCCATCTAACTCGAGAAATGCACACTGTGTAATAGCTGCAGTCATCAAGGTCTGCCTGAACAGTCCCTTAGAGCCTAATTCATCTAATTCATTTTAGATGTATGCTTCCTAAGGTCAGTACGAGATATGAAATTGGAAGATGTCAATGTCATCTTGAGTCAATGACGTATTTATTTATAGAAAGGCTGGATTTTGGTACAGATAATCACATCTCACAGAGATCCTGTCTATCTGATGATTTCAGAATAAGTAGAGCTAGGAACTGAAAGGCAGGATAGTGCCTATCAACACAGCTTCCACAGTGAGCAACACACTTCATTTACATGGCATGAGAATTTCACTCTGTCACATTAAAAGGAATGTAATTTTGGTATTTGTCTGTCAGAGTCCCAGGACTTTCACTGATCTGTTTATCAGAGACCCAGCAAAGGACTTTTACTGAGTCAGATTCACAAAAACTTCAAAATTAGTTATTTTATTGGGAGTGACAGAACAGATTCAAGATTGCCATTGATAAATTCACTCACTTCAGCAGCGCTACTAATTCAGGTGAATACTGCTAGCAGAAAGAGTCATAATACAACAACACAGGGTTACCATTTACCAGAAGGTGAAATGTTGAGCGCTTACCCAGAGAGGCATCCCTGCCTGGGGTGGAGGAAGAGAATGCAGCCCATCAGATATTGAGGTTCTTCTCTCCCAGTTTAACAATTATTTTCTCTGTCTTTTTATCCCCAAAATTACAAGATCCCTCCCAGGTGATGTATAGCATGATTTGGGTGGAGAGACAAGTGTTATAGTCATACATGTTTAACATGATCTCTATAATCTTCATCATCATATGCAGGGGTGCCAACTGTAATTAACGTGTCAAACGGTCATTGTCGTGGAGACCAGCTTCAGAGCAGGTAAGACTGCACTGGGGGAGGCTTCTGCAGCAAAAAGGGCTAAAGGAAAGCTCTTTTGGGGGCTTTTTGAAGCCGGAAGAGCCCTTTGCCTGTGCTGCGGGCTGTCAGTTGGTGGGTGGGCTGCTTGAGATAGCCTGGGCGGAGCCAGCTCTGCCCACCACTGCTCAGGTGATAAGTTTTCTCCTGGAGGGCAGGAACTAGTTCCTGGCCACTTAGCACAGAGCAAGCAACCAGTGCTTGTGTGTGTCCCAGTGGGTCCTGCAGCTGGCTGCAGCTTGTAGGACAGGGCACTGAGCCTCTACCAGTGTACAAGGTAAGTTCAGTCCCTCTAAGTGAGGGAGATTTAACCCCTCTAAAGATTAGAATCCCTCTAACAGAGGTTTAGGAGCAGTGTGACCGGAGGCGGTGCTCAGTCCACAAGGAGCAAAACAGCCACAGCCTTCTTCCTGTTACACGTGTGTGGTGGTGAGAGCTCAGCATGGCAGCCACTCAGCGGAGAGCTGTGATTTCTGCACTCGCCAGAGTCGATGTGGGCCCAAGTGAACCTTATGAGGTTCAACAAGGCCAAGTGCANCAAGATGACCTCTAGACATCCCTTCCAGCCTAAAACATTCTATGATTCTCTGATTCTATGTGTTTCATAGGTAATGAGGCAAAGTGTAGCTATCACATTTGACAGCCTTTCCTCAGAAACAAAAAACAACATAGGTTCCTGTTATCTTGTCCTTGCTGACCAGAAGCAGGGCTGTCCTGCCTCCACAAGGCCCTCTCCTTCTCTGCATCCTGTGATAGCCAGGAGAGTCTCCACTCCCCCGGATTGCACTGGAGATTGCAAGGCCAGTCTTCATTGCTCTTTGAGCACAGAGGACCCCACCTCATTATCCTAATACCACACATTCTAACACTGATGTAGACAGAATGACTCCTGAATCAGCACTTCAGCCCAAAATCAGGGATAACGTAATGAAGACACTAATCCTCTGAAGAAGAGAATGAATAAGAACTGGTTTGGGTATTGATTAGAGCACAAAATGTGACCTTCCTCTTTTCTGAAATCAGCACCTGAGCTGAGAAGAAGCCAGAAGCACCCAGAGGCAAAGAGGGACAGTGAAAGCACTGTCAAGAGGACTCTTCACAGAGAATTGTTAATAGCCAAACCAAGACACCTTGGGGTAAATGGGCATGTGTCAATATTCTTTGAATTCTGCTCAAAGGTCTTTACAGGAAAACAGGTAGGTAAGCCATGCTGAAGTTTCAATCCTGAATGCAGGAACTATAGTGGCCAGAAAGTGATCTGAAGGTTTGACTGGAAAGTCCTCAAGCCCGTTGGGCTCGATGACAGATATGTCAGAGCCTGACTGAAAGAAAAGGAGGCAAAAGGCCAAGATCCACAGTGAAGCCAGTGTAAAACTGCTGAGGGAGGGAGAGCTTAATGGGGAGGTAACACTAGCATTTTTCAAGCAATTTAAATTCTTCTCAGTGCCTTGAGAAGTGTCTTAAAAATATCTCTTTGGTACCTGGAAAAGCTGCTGTTCAAAGCAACACAGTCCTGGAGGCTGTAAGCATGTCAAGAGAAGAAAGATGGAGGAGGAAAAACACAGAAAAATTGTGGCTTGAATTGAAGAACAATCGAAAAAAGCTGCCAGCAGTTTGTGAAACCATTGAAAATGGATATTTAAATGCCAAGCAACATTTTAAAAGACAGATGTTAATACCTGGAGATGTCTTTTGGTAGACACAAGTGGTCAAAGCCACAAGTCTTCTGCACAAGAACAGTGCCAGTGGATGGGCTGCTGTTGGGATTCAGACTAGCTGCTCAAAAGCTGGACTAGGTATCTGCACACTATCCCATGGTCACTTCTGACACTACAGCACAGACACACACACAGAGACAGGTCAAGCATACCTGCACAGTATTGCTGAGCTTTCAGGTTAGCTGTTCAACCAGCATTCTTGGACATATGGTTGACTTGTACTAACCGCTGCAGCAATACCCGAGTAAGAAATCTGTGGCTTTTCACTTCAGCCATGCCTTCCCACTTAGACCATGCTACTTCTTTCCTTACGCTGTTATTACTGGTTTTGAGGTTGTGCAATAGGAATCACTGAAAGAATGATGATTAAAGGAATCATTTAGAAGAAAAAAAACCAAATCTGTAACATTTGGTGATACCATTTCAGTGTGTACCACAAGCAGTTGCATGGAAAGAAGAGAGAGATACACTTCACAACAGGATTAGAAACATGGTTGGGCTTGGTGGTTTCAGTGGGAGGAGAGAGGGCAGGCAGTACTTGTCACAGCCAATGCATTGGCCAACTATTCTCTCAGTACAGCGAACTCTATGTAAAATTAACCTACTTTTTCTAATTAACAAAACAGGTAAAATCAAAAGCCCAGTTCTGTGACAGAGAAGAAATGAGGGCACCGTAAAAGCAGTGATAGCTAGAAACCCTCAACCTACCAAATATACAGTGGTGGGTCTCCACAGGACTTTCAGGTACCAGTACATAGATTCTTTTGATAATGATACTCTATGGGGTCAGTAAAGACAGGAAAGTTTCCTTCATTTCAGCCATTTGTTAGATTTGACAGTGCTTTTGAATAAGGACATAATTCTTCAGATGCTGAACACACAACTCCTACCAACTTCACATCAGTGGCTCTCAAAAGGAGAGTGTTTACCTGAAATATATATTTAGGATAGAAATAGAAAATCAAGTACTCCAGTTGCCCTAGCAGATTATGGAGGGACTTACAAATAAAACACATTCTGAGTGCTTGAGGTCTATTTTTGCAGTTCATAAATCTTTTCCTTATTGAAAACTGCTATTTGTTGCAGTATATATAAAGACTGAATTTTGCTATACATAGAATCAAAACTAATTAAACTTCATAGGAAATGCTAACACAAAATCCTTAAGGAGAAAATCAGTGTGGTAGTAACAGTACATCACTTACATGGAATGAACTAACCAACTCCATTTGCAGCTGCCATTTGTCCTCATTGTTAACAGCCTTCCTCAAATTAACACTTGATTAAAATTAAAAGATTCTAATGCAGTCCATTGGAATATACACTTAATACTCAAATAAATAAAACATGCCCCTTAGCATAATAATCTTCTTCAACTACAGGCAGAGCAGCACCAAAATACTTCTGGATTTTATTTTAACTTAAACTTTCTTACAATGTTGTAAAAATAATTTACTTGTGTAAGTGAAAAAAGATATCCCAAGAATCACATTGGTATATAAAGTTGTCTTAAAGAGGCCAGTAATCCAATTTGTTTTCTTTAGTGTTGTACTAAGAGCACACCTAACCAAATGCCCATTCAAAGAACAGCAAACTGGTATCAGTCAAATCAGCAGACCTCCTTCACTTACTACCTTTGCTGCTTTAAACAAGGCAAGGGACATGGAAGGTAACTCACTGTTCTATTGAAGGTTACAAACACAGACTGAAAAAGCAAATTAACCCTCTATGGAGAGGCACTTCTGAAATAAAATGGTGTTTTAGGAAACTATTTTCTGAGATCAAGCTTGGAGAATAATATTCTGTTTAAGTTTGAAAACTCAAAAGAATCCTTAGTTAAAACAATATACATCTTTGATAGCTTACATTAATGGATATGGTAACTATGCAGAGTATTGTTTATGAATATAATACATACATAGTGCTGGGTTTAATATTTTATTCGAATGACGTTTAATGTAATGCAAAATAAATTGTTATGTTACATCCACTGTGACATCAACTAAAATGTGAACTAGTTTGCATAGGTTAGTACTTTGGGCAGCATGATGTTGCTCTAGTCCACCAAGGCTTAAGTATTCACAGTGTAGAGGAAGAAACAGGAATTAAAGCATTTCTACTAAAATATATTTTAATAGCTGGTGTTAACTTTCTGCATAACAAAAGCCAAATTAAGATGATACATCATATGATCCAAGAGTAAGTATATCTGTCCTTTGTAAAACAATTGTTACCTTCATAGCTGTATGCTCTCAAATACAGTACAGTTTTGCAAAATAACTAAAACTTTACACACTTTAAAGCAAACATAAGCCAAACTGCACAGCGGTTCATTTTTGCTTTTTATATCACACTGCAAAAACCAACAGCTGAGGGAGTTTCCACATCATGCTAATCAATGTCAATACAGTCATTGCTGTCTTCCAATGGTCTAGCTATTTCTAATAGTAATATCAAATACACATGATTGAAATGCTACAGTATAGCTTATTTCCCCCCCTAAAATAATAATTAAACAAATGTCAACAACAACTGGATTACAACTGAAGTACAATATGCAAATTCTATTTATCAGACACAAGAAGCATATGAAATTCCTTTGAATATACTGTTGTAGTGCAGGCAGTTTAGGAAACATAGCTTTCAGGTTTTCTTTCAAAAGGAGAGATGGGGTTCCTATGGCATAAAGCTGGAGAAAATCACTAAAGCAGTGCAAAATAGTTTATTCTTCTACAGCTCACCAGTACTTTGCATTTGCCAGCACATCAGTTTGGAGATCTTCTTTCAACAGCTTCTTTTGTCTGTTTCAGTATGTTACTTAAACATTTACTAACTAAAGCATAGTCTGTATTTTAAATGGAATATTAATTAAAACATAATTAAAATTAGCATTTTATACCCTGTACCACTTTCTGCCAAAGACTTCTGTATTTGTTATTTATTTTTCATTTTACGAGATGACATGCAGTCACTGTACAATAAAAACTAGAATTATTACCTGTCCCAAGTATTGGAGACCTTTCATTACCCCAAGTAACACTCAATAGGGACACATTTGTCAAAAATATAATCCATGGGAGATGATTCTCTGTCAAATCCCAATCTGCTGAAGTGGTTTATGGTACGTCAAATGTAATCAAGAAAACCTTGTTTCATCAAGATTAAATGCTAATGTTCCGTAATGAAAAATTACAACTGCAGTATCTCTAAGTAGTTTTGTTTAGAAAATGAAGATTAGCCAGGCAAGAAAGAGTAATGAAAAGCAAGGCACCCATTTGTTCTTGTATATATGTATGAATATGCTCTATGCTGTTTTCTACATTTATACTTGTGTTAGCAAGAATTTCAGCACATTGTATGTTCTTTATTTCTAAAATGCATAAAATGGGAATATATGGACTTCCAACTTGAATTCTGCAACATCTTGGGAAGTTTGGCTCCTTAAAAGTCTTTTGCTTTCACCAGAAAAATGTTGTCTACAGGAAGAAAGTAAAGTGAGGGGAACATGCTGTGTTAAAAAGCAATAGATACTTTAAAGGTGACAAGATAGCATATACCATCTGTTCACCCCTATATTCCCACTGCATGTGACAGGCTCCAGCCTTGTAAAACCTGTGCTGGCACAACTGAGTTGCTGACTTTCCCAGCTTACAAATTTTATATGTTCAAAAACATTTTTATAATTGCACTCTGTAATTTTGGGCCTTTGATAGCATTGCTTAGAACAAAGCTGCATAATAACACTAAAGTTTGTTTGACATCAAAAAGCAGGAATCATTCCATATGAACACAAATTACTAAGCATATAGAACATAAAAACCTGACTACATGAATAAGTAACTTAAAAGAGATCTTAATTCTGCTGACATACCATTCTCAAGAGAAATACAATTTCACATACTCTTTTTGTTTTCTTGACCTTTTTTACTTTGCAAATTGCTTTAGCTGCTTTGCCAGGCTAATGAATATTCAAAAAATCATAAAGGAAATTTTATTTCCATTTTTTAGCATAACATAGTCCACTAATGTCATCAAATGCTCATTTTCTGATTTACTTTTCACTATATATACAGTGTTCAACTCTGCAAGGCATCTCCTCACTTAGGAAGAATGCCAGTGTCCTTATGGGTGAAGACTTTCTTTTTTATAAAAATTGCATTTACTAAAAATCACAACTTGATATATCCATTTCCTATATTTCTCTTTACTCATATCAGGCTAACAAACTGACAAATTGTTTGTATTATTGTAAGCAATACACAGGTAATAGAGCAGCACAGCCAAAAGTGAGAACCAATTCTGCCTCGGGCATCATCAGAAAAATTTCCCAGCCATGGTAAGATGGGATTCCTCTCCTTGCCATTAATGCATTCCATCTGATGAAAACCAACACAGAAGCAGACTGCTTGAGCTTCTAGCTCAACTTACCACATCAGCCTTTTGAAAAAGCTGTTTGGCTTGCAAAGCTTACTAATTTAATGTTGCAGTCACCAGTAACGCATAAAGGGCTGTTGCAGGAACAGCTCTATATGCAAAATTTTGAAGAATTTTAAATGACAGCAGTGTCACCCATACAGATTGCATATTTACAGTATTGCATCCCTGATTTTAAACAACTTTTTTTGAAGTTAGAGGCTTAGGTCAGCTTTAGCCTTGAAATTAGGCAACTGACAAGAAAGCACAGGCAATTCCACAGTCATAGAAATTTTTAATAATTTATTTTTTTTTAATGCAGTCATTCCACCCTGTTTTGCAGCTGGGATCAGCCTCATGTTAGCAACATCTGAAAAAGCTTGCTGACACAATCCCTCTTACAGGTTATGTCATCAGTTATTTGATCTTCTCCTCAGCGTATGTGAAGGTTTGTCAGCAAAATTTTTTACTGTTTTCTATGGATGACTAAACTGAAGTATGATGGCATAGAGTATGTCAGACTTCTGTTTGGTTAGTTTTCCCTTCAGTGTCAGTTATGAGAAAGATTCAACCAGTAAAAGAAAACAATATTTCTCCATCATTAATCATATGGCAAGCGTACAACCCACTGTTGGATCACCAAGATTTTTGGAGGAAACTGAAGCAATAGGCCATCAAGCTGAAATGCACTACAAAAACCAGAGCTCTTCTCCACTCCTCAATGGAGATGCAAGTATCTCTGCAGCAGGGGGACATTAGCTCATCAGCAAAGCAGCCATTAAGCAAGTTACCTGTGGTAAGAAGGAGGGATGTGACTGCAGGCTTTGTGTGACTGCACAGCACTGAGGCCTCACACAGGATAGTTATTTACAGCAGTCCAGGTGAAGGTAAAGGAACTAACATGAAGTATTAGTTGTACATTGCCCTAATGAAAGTTTCTATTTAAATGCCAAGTATTATTAGAAGGAAACAGGAGAGTTGACAGGGTTTATACTCTAGATAGTCTTTGCAGGGAATTTTCTGTGGAAAAGATACCAAAGAACCATGAATCCAGGCATGGATCTAACTGATGGACCGGGATGCAAGCAAAGGTGATAGAAGAGTTCACTGTTAGGAATAAAAGAAAAGTGGCAATCCAGGAATAAATGTGAGTATACAAGAGTCAGGAAATTTTTGCTGTCAAAATAGACGTGTTTACTGTAAGGCTGCTGGGCAGTAGGGGTTTCTATTTGTTTGGGGGGTTTGGGGTGGTTTTTTTTTGTTTTGGGGGGTTTTTTTACTAGCATATTACTTACCATTATTTCAAATTATTATCTACTCAATATTTTTTATTAGGATGCCAACTGCTCAAATATTAAATGCCTCCCTAATAATTTGAAGATGTGTTCAAACTTTTTGTGTTAATCTCCTGTAACTTCAGAGTGTCATAAGAAGTGAATCAATTTTATGGTTGTTTTATAATGAGAAATAACATTTTTGACATGTAGGGAAAAGGTATTTCCCCTCTACAGCTAATTTCCTGAAATCTTTATAGGACTGGCAGCACCAGGCTTCCATATATGTTTTTCATTTTAAGGGAGCACTACTATAAGCAACACTGTTTTCAAAGCTCTGAGCTTCTTGTTGATTATTTATCTTTAAATTGGATTCTGAGTGAGAATGCAGACCATTATAGCAGTGATAGAGTAATGAACATGTACTCTTAAAAGATTCTTCTGACTTTTTCTAAAAGCTTAGAGTTTGAGTAAATCATAATAAAGCTGAAGGACTAGAGACAAAAATTAGTTAACAAACTCAATATAATTTGCTGGAAGCATTCCTGTTTTCCCAGTTCTCTGAACAGTACCATACATCCAGCCATCATCAATTGGTTGCACATTGATGATATAATCACCATCCCTGAAGGAAACTTCATCTTCATCTTGAGCACTGTAGTCATACATAGCTCTGTATGTTCTCTGTTGAAGGAAAGAAAACAAGGCTGTAGTCTCAAGCCTAAACAGAAATAGATTCCTTTTCTTGTTTGAGCACAGAAAATGAAAAGAGCAGAAAAAAGAACAGAGGGAGCAAGGCAAAAAGAGAAATCACAAGCTACCTTTCAAAAAGAAACAGTACACCCTGCACCCTGTCAAATATACAGTTAATACAGCCCCTTTTTCTGAGTACCAAAATAATTATTTTTGTGAACCTGCATTGTCCAAAGTCCTCATAGAAACAGCTTTCAAGCAATTCACTGCCTCTTGACATATTGCAACTGTTGTTTCATATATTCACTAGTAACAGTTCATTACATCCAGTCATGGCTGGCTGTGCTTCTGCTCCCTATTTAGCTGTACTTCTGCTCTTTATTTGCATGATTTCAAAGCTTCTCCTGCGTCTTCACTACAGAAAAGAAACACAGTCTTCATCCAGGTCATTAACTTTGCCATCTCACTGAATGTCCTTCATTTCATTAGGATTTCACCCAAATTAATAATTAGGAACATATTATTATCTAATAAAGGGGAAAAAAAAGACAAGATTTCAAAAAGACTACAAAAATAATTTTTATGAATACTCATTTTTGCATATTCAGATAAAAGAATCACAAAGTCCTATCATTAGCTAAGCCAAATTTGTCTACATCTCTGTCCACAGTAAGCTGAGATTTCCATTATCTTTCTAAATCAAATATTTATTTCCACTCATAACCAACAAAATGCTATCATTTACTGGAATTCAACGTGGATTTTCAAGCTCAGAGGTAACAGAGGGATCCTCTTGTATCTCAGCAGCAGGACAAAACTAGCTCATTTTAAAATACCCAGGAGTACTTTATTTCCCTTACCCTGTCTCTCAACAGAAATCAAGAGCAGTTCAAGCATCACTGATAATATTCAATTTCCCTATCAGTAGTTTTTGATATGTCACCGTATCTAAGCCTAATTTTACTGGTTCAGTGATTTAAAGAGAAAAAAGGTAAAAACAGTCAATGTTTGAGTTAATGCCTAGTACTATAGTCTGTACTTTTTAAGAGACAGCAAAATCTGTTCTGTTTCCCAGCTGAGGAAAACAACTCTGTATTTGTTTTAATCCATCACATACATGTTTTTTGAAAGGTTTTTAATGAAATAATTTTCACAAAAAATAGAGATTCCTCCACACAGTGAGTAGGCCACTTGTCATATGTTGGAAATGTGGGATCATCTAATCCCAAAACTATAGGGCAACTCATTATTACTGTTACAATGCTAGAAATACACTTTCTGCCTTGATTTTGCCTTTATCATTGGTAGTGCAGATTAAATAGTACAGAGAAAACAACTCCTGGTTAAACACCAGAGGCCATTACCCAGCTGAACAAACCTGCTCTGAACTGTATTTTAGCATTGCTCTGTATAATTGTTCTCTGCCATGCCTTGTAAAGTTGCTGCCCTACAGACTGTGAACAAGAGCAATTTTAAACCAGAGGTATGTGGTTCCTTGGTAGTTTCTTAATGTCTTTCAAGTGTTCATGGAAGGTGATAAAAAAAAAAAAAAAAGCATCACTGTTTATGCATTACATCAAAGCAAACTATTGGGAGGGTTCTATCATCACCAAAAATTCCTTAAAGATTCACAAACTAGAAAACTAGCAGTCAAAAAATCCTAAGGAATGGTCTCTGAGAATCTTGTTTCTTCCAACTATTTCAATTGATGTCTCTA